>CANYLF012645114.1:0-14981 GCA_948193215.1 Bocquillonia castaneifolia
TATAATCGAACCTCCCGAAATAAAATAACTTATAAAATTTTTTGTTTTTTTTTTTTATAAAATATATATATATATATATATATATATATATATATATATATATATATATATATATATAACCCGATGTTCTAACCGATTAAACCCGAAAATTTTGATTAATCAAACCATTGGTTATTTACTTATTATGATGTTATTTAGTTTTTCAAAAGATGTAAAATTAACCGACGGTTTTGACTATATTTCGACCGAACTGCACTGCGCTCTCCCCTAATTAGAACTTTTTACAAGATAATAAAAGCTTAGAGCATCCAATGAATGCTAAAGAGAGTGTTAATACTGTAATTTAATATTGAGTACTGGAATTTAACTGTAATACAATGCTAAACATTATGTCAAATTTAGTATATTATGCTATACTTGATGTCAAATTTGAAACAGGTATAGCGTATGCCAAATTTTAACATTTAATGATTGTTTATTATTTAATTATTTACTTACCATTATTGATTTGATTGTATTTTTTTATTTCTTTTTCTTCATGTTTCCTTTTTCTTTTTTAATATTTTTTCTTTTCTTTTCTTTCTATTTTCACTAATTATTTCTATTTTTTCACTCATAGTAATATCAAATTTAATTAAGATAATTATAATAATAATTCATTGTATAACTATTTCTAGTATTTTATATTGGAGATTAAACTAATATTTCATTTTAAATATGATATTTGTTATTTTTTATATTAAATTTAGCATAACAAATAACATATGCTATTGGAAAGCTGGATAAAAAAATCGAAGCAAATAAATAAAATAAATTCATGGAAATCTCCTCTTTCCTGCTATTGAAAAACAGATTCTTCGATAAAGAGAAATAAAATATCTATAGATGAATCTGATCCTGGGAGGAAAAATTAAAGAAAAGGACAAAAGCAGTAATTGAAGAAGAGCGGGAAACAGAGTTAAAATGGAAAAAAGAAAAAAGTGCAGGGGCAGAGCCACGTAATCTTAAGACTCAAGTAAAAGACAAGAGATATTTTCGATGCACACTGAAAAAAATATCTGCTTCACTGACTGACGTTCTGGCGTTAGATAAATCAGCGACAGCGTCCCAAAATTAATCACTGACGTGGCAATTGACACGTGTAAAAGCTGTGACAACTGTAACGTTCTTTTGTCCCCGACGCCACTTTCTCCTTCCATTCTATTTTCCATTCTTCTCCTTCTCCTCTCTCTCTCTTTCAGCTCCAAGTTTTCATTCTTCTTCTCTCTCTCTCTCTCTCTCTCTCTTATAAAGAGAAATTAAATTAGTGAAATTATATTGTATTGATGGAAGGTTGCACTAGTGAAACTCGGACGAGTTCGAGTACTTGCGGCGAGTCATCTCCCGAGTTCGTTCAACAGGTATAAACACACACCTTAATTTAATTAAAATTTACACATATATTTTGATGAAAAACGAAGGATCGAATTGCTTTTTTATATAATTTTTCTCTCTTTGTTTGCATATGGCATTCTATTTTACGCAGATTTTATAAAATTATTTATATGTTGAGTTTTTGCTAACAATTTTTAATTTATTTATTTTTCATTTCGATCGAGTTGATTATAAAACTTATATGTACTTGAATTTTTTTTTCTTTTTCTTGATGATCTATTGTGTCCTGTATCCTCCTTGCTTTTGTTGCATACCACGGCGTCGTTTACCACGACTAGATCTTTTTTTTTTTTCTCCTGTAAATAGGCATAAAACCGCCTATTCTTATTAGCACCATTTTTTTTAACAGCAACTCTTGTAAAATTGAACTTTTAGAATTAACAAATGCAATTTTTTAAAATTTAATGTTCTATTTATTTGTTGAATTAAAGTCTATTATTGAATTAAGGTCTATTATAACTTATAAGGTTCCTGTATGCGGTTAATTGTCCTCATTTGCTTTTTGTTTTGTTTTTTATTTTTTTTTGTTAACACAACACAAGAAGTTGTTGATAATATGTATTCTGGTTTTAATTTTAACCGTGTGTATATGTGTGTGTATGTATCAGGATTTGCATATGACACCAGCTACTTCCACAGAATGGACAGATGAGAAGCATAGTCTGTACCTTAAATCAATGGAAGCATCATTTGTTAACCAATTATATAATTCCATTGATATTCTTCATTTGCAGTCTGATAAGGAAATGTCAGATCCATATTTGTCACACCAACTAGATTCTGATACTCCTACCCCTTCTGGTCAGGTTGGAAACTATATTACTCCTTAATTCCATGTTTTCTTAAATTCGACCTGCACTTCGCATTTATTTCTTTCTGAAAGTTTGTTTCCTTCTTTATTTGATCTTATTATTTTTTTTCAAATTCCAGCTTAAAGTTTTTCGAGGCGGTTGCTGGAAGAAAATAAATTTTCAAAAGGCTGATTCACATGTAAATATGGCAAATCAATCTCATGGATTTCTGATAAGTCCTTGGATCCAGCACTTTAGGTCTGCAAAACAATGCCAAGTTCCTGTCCAAGAATATCAAAATTCAAACGGGAAGAAGATAGTGTCTGGTAGTACAGTAAATTGTTCGAAACACCCTTACCTATGTCGCTGCTATTCATGTCGGAATGCCTCTGTTGACACCAATACAGGTAATCTCGGTTTATAACATTTTGATGCATTTCTTTTGAACATATTCTTTTGGTGTGTCAGCAATGTCTGTTCTTTTCCCCAAATATGCATTTCTTCACTGAAATTTCCAAGTTGATCAATGTTATATCTAATTTCGTGGTTTGGTACTCCTGTACTTTTATTCCTTGATCCTGGGTGTTGAAGATGTATAATTGGCAGTAGAATGATGTTGTCTGTCTGATCTTGAAAGGTGCTCGATAGTATGTTATACATATGCTACCGAAGCAACTACATTTCAGCCAAAAAGAGAACACAACCGGTATTGCAATGTCAGTTTGAAGAATTTGAGTATGGAAAAGTAGCTGAATTGCTGGATTCACAAATGTTAATTGATTAATGGTGTAAGCACGGTTATTGGCCCAGGTGGCTATTCTATGCTATGGTGCTCTACTAGCTGCTCCAAATGCTGATATTGTGGTTGCAGATTAAATACAAAAATTTGTGAATGCACGTTTGAAGCAACGCCATTTTGATGTGAATATGACTGTATTTTGTATTCTTGTAGAGGTTTCAGATCAGAATTTTGTGGATGAAAATATTAAAGGTAGCAAGACAAGCAGTACATGCAGCTCAAAAAGGATGAAAACTCAGAAAAACCGTGCTGCAATAAATGACCAGGTAATGAACATTACTGCACACAAGCAGTACGGGTATTGTTAATGTTGAATGCTTATCCATGTCCTACTATGATTCATTTACAGGTGGTTCCATATGGCAAGCGTCCCATTGCAGAAAAAACTGTTGCTGCCAAGAGAGATGGCTCACATCTGTGACCGGCAAGTAATTAACAAGCCTAGCTGGCTTGTGTAGCTGTTCTGTTAACCTATCCAACATGAAGATATTGAAGAGTCAAATATGCATAACTTCTGAAGCTCACTAAATTTTAAGAGCTGGAAATATATATGGTGAATGTGGAGGATAATATCAGTTGGTTACTGCAAAGAAAAATTGGCATCGACTTGATGCTGTTGCAAGAAATGTTGTTTCACGGGGTCTATTAGATCTTTTGCGTTTGCATGTGTAAATATGTGCGCTTCGTGCAAATTAAATATTTTTGTTTGTTGAGCTGATTTTGTTCACTTCAGTAATGAAGGGTGTGTGTTTTAAGTTATGATGGTCTCTGCAGTATTATTAGTTATAGGGCAATGAGGATTGTTGATGTTGAGTCAACAATAGAGTTATATAACCGTAGAAACAGAAGCCATTCAGATTGGTTGATCTGATTTAGAAATTCTTGAAATTTGCTCTCAAAACTTCATAGAGCTTTGTATCCAAGCCCAGGTGGTGGTAGTAATATTTAGTAGCATAACTGAAGTCTTCATTTTTTCCACACAAAAAAAACCCCTAGAATTTGTTTTGCAACTATGTTGTTAATATTTATTTTTTTGAGGGGAACTATGTTGTTAATTGATGCAGTTTCTCATTAGTATTTTGGGCGATGGTTAAGCCACACTCCACCCGTAATGCTATTTTTGTTCCCTCGAGGAATGCTAAAATGTAAAATAAATTCTATTAAAATTAAATATATGTAGACCGATTTTTCTTTCTAGAATTGCAGTTAACAATTGTTTTTCCCCTTCTTTTCTTAACGTGGCAAGGCTGCATTTATTTCTCCTTCTGTTTTAATACCAATAGATTTAATTATATTCTTTTTATTTTATAATATATTTTTTATTTATTATATCCTGTTCCTTATTTTGTAAATTTATTTTTACTTTTTATACTATAATTATTTATAAGAATATTATAATAAAAATTTATCAAAATTACCGGATTCTTAATATATGTGATTTATAAAAGATAAAAATTGCATTTCATTAAAGCATCAAGATTACGGATATGATCACTACATGGATCAAATATAATAATACTGTGATAACCACCACCACATTCAGAAGGATTTCTTAGCATCTATGACTACCCAAATCATTTACCTAATTGAAGTTAAATCTAAAAATTCATACTAAACAAACAAAGAAACAACATTTACAACAAATTTAAACAACCAAAAAGTTCTTGTAGATCTAGAAAAACCGTTGGTATGCATCGCTTTGTAAATATGGAAGAATTTAATATTCAAGAGGATGAAATGCTGTTTGTTGTTGTTGATGAATCTCTTCATACTTTAAGAACCCATGAAAGAGTAGAAGTTTAGGCATGACAGGCCTTAGGGCAAGGCAATTGAAGCCTTTGCCTAGGCCCCCAATTTTTTAAGCCCCACATATATAGTGAATGTATATATATTTGTGTGGAAAAAATTATAAGTTAAAATATAAATTTTTTGAATATATATTAAATGATAAATAATTTTTAATAAAGTAACATAATGAAATCTAAACGTTTTAAAGCTCTATCTTAAAATACGGGGCACACTCTTATTTTTCTCCTTAAATTTAGAAATCTAAAATAAATGAACTTTTGTTATTTTGAAAGATAATAACATATTTATTAAACTTAAGCAAACACTATTTCAACTAAAGGATAAAACTATTGTTTTACTTCACAATTAGCGTTATTTTGTTTTAAAGAATTAAAAAAGTTTAAGAAATTTTTTACCTAAGGCCTCAATTATCATAAGAACGGTCCTGAGTTTAGGGGAAAAGTCCCTAAAAACAGAAGACCAACTAACTACACTAAAAAAAAGCTAAAATAAACTAAAAGAAAATACGTGGATCTAACAAAAGAATAGAGAAAAATGCTACCACCAACATCTTAAATGATGGCGACGGCAATCAAGGGAAGAAACCCTTTGAAAGTTCTAAAGAAAACACGGGAAAAAGTTTTTAGAAATACAACATGTTCAATGCATTGCATTTGATTTTAATTATAAATGTATTATTTTGGTACGAAGAAGTATCAATTAGTTGCATTGTAAGTCATCAATCTCATTTTTGACGATAAGGATGCTAGGAATGTAAATATGTCAAGGTGAATTCAAACAGTATCGAGTTAGAGCTCAAATAATAAGTTTTAATTTCAAATCAATTGGATTAGTCTCAAATCTAATTAAGTAGAATCAAGTTCAATAAAGAAGTTTATTGAAACTCACAAGCCTTATAAATCTATATTTAATACTCAAATTTGACTTACAGACTAAACTTGAATAGCTCGAGCTTGAATTTAAGACTAAACTCAAACTTTTGGAGTAGATCTTGAGTAATTCATAAATTGTACAATTTATTAATACACAAACAACCCTTTCTACACGGTGGCAAGGCGGGCAGGGCAAGGAAACACTCGGAAAAGTATTGCAAAGAATTTTTTTAATAAAAAAAACACTCGGAAAAGCAATTTTTTAAAAAAAGACACGTGGTTCATTAGCCTAAACAGCGGAAGACTTGTGCTTCTCTTTTCCTTCTTCTCTTTGTTTCCGCGAAAAGAAGAGGAAAGGAAAAGAGTTGAAAATTCCCAGAAAACATCATCTTCTCTCCGTCTAAATTAACGTCTCTCCGTCGATCAAATATCACTGTTTCTCCTTTTTTATTAGCCAGGTACCACCCTCTAATAATTTTATTGTTTTTCCCAAAATTTCTTTCCCCTTCTTTTAGGGTTTCCATTTCAATTATTATTTTCGTTACAGTATCTGTTTTCGATTCTTCAAATTCATTTATTTAAAATCACACAATACCGGTATTCATGTCTACCACAAAGGCATTCCGTTCTCTAATCACAAATAAAAACGCTGCTAAATGTTTAATCACTACCTCCTCCAAAAACCACACTCATAATTTCAGTAATCAGATTCGATGTTATCACAGCATTATCCGCCCCTCAGCTCCCTCCTTCCATCAATTGATCCAAACAAACACTAATACTAATAATAATCTTAATTCTGCATCAGAAAATGTCTTCTACAGTAATTATTTCTATAACTATAATATTAACACACAAAAGCGACAGTTTCTTGGTTGTGGAGACGGAGAAGAAGGCGGTTTTTTGTCCAAAGTTTATGAAGAGAGGCGTGTTCTAGGGTGATTATTCTATTCTTTTTAACTATTATTCTTATTAGGATTTGTGTTGATACTTGTTTTTTTTTTTTTTTTTTTGGAATTTGAGAGCTGATTATGGATTATTTTTATGTAATTTTTGTGGCATTAGGTATTCGCCGGAGCAGTTATTTGATGTGGTTGCTGCAGTAGATTTGTATCATGGATTTGTGCCATGGTGTCAACGGTCTGATGTAATCAGACACTATCCTGACGGTTCTTTTGATGCTGAGTTGGAAATTGGTTTTAAATTTCTTGTCGAGAGTTATGTTTCTCATGTTGAATTGACTAAGCCTAAATCAATCAAGGTAACGTATATGAAGATGTTTGATGTTATAACCAACAGCCTATTATTGTACATTTCGGAGGTGGCTGGTTAATTTTATCAAGCTATTTTGTTTGGTTACAGACAACAGTATCAGAGAGTACTCTTTTCGATCATTTGATCAACATTTGGGAGTTTAATCCTGGACCAGTTCCGGGAACTTGTGACCTTTATTTTTTGGTGGACTTTAAGTTCCAGTCACCAATATATAGACAGGTAATGCTCCCATCATTTTCCTTTCGCTCTTTTTTACTTGCAGTTTCTCTTTACAACTTTATAATACTTTTGGAAAATTTTTTTTATTGATCGACTTTCTCAGGCAAAATCATGGATGAATGAATTGCTGTTCTAGATGTGCATTATAATTACATTTGCTTGTGTTGAAATGATATAGGTTTTAATGTAATGTAGCACGTCTTATGAGGTGAATCTTAGACATCATTTACCTACTCTCAACAAAAATCCATTTATAATATCTGTGAAGGTGCTGAGTGGTTAACCATTTGATCAGGGGAAGAATTGCATGCTTGTCTATATTGTTATAATTATATTTTGTTGCCTAAACTTCAACATCATCACTTAAAATGCAAATGATATTGGCCCAGTAACATTTTGAGCGGGCTTGTCATGAACTTTTCATGTGCTCACTTTGTTCCCCACTCTTTGACAGTTGGATTTGTGTTAAATAATTTTGTAAAAAGTGTAAAGATAAATCCAACTGTTGAAGAAACTTGGAACATGGATACTCCTGGAGTACTGAAGAGCAACTCCAAATATAAATGTAATTTAGTAAGAAAATTGACTTCACTCTTACAAACTCATTGCATAGCTGCATGTAGGTGATATTTGCCTGAATGAGCAGATGTGTACACTCCTGCAGTTGGATGTAGTTTTTGCTACTTACAAACGTTAGACTTATCTGTTGGAATGAATGAAATCTGTCTTCACAAAACTAAAAGGATCTTATGACTAGTTTATGTTTTCAACTTGCATTTACGATTTCAATCTTTTCAAGATGTTGGCAATATGGAATTGTGTGACAAGCGGTTATGATTACGTTGAGCATTTTGATTTTGGTTATGATTACATGTGGCAGGTGGCATCAGTGTTTTTCAAGGAAGTGGTCTCTCGATTGGTCAGTTCATTCAGTGAACGCTGTCGGTTGATATATGGACCAGGAGTCCAAGCACTTGAGAACTCATATGAACAGAAGGCTTAGAAATTTCATGTTACACAATTTTAAGTGCAGAATGAAACTCTGAGCAAATTTTAAGAACTGTGGCGGATCAAATGAATGATGCCCTCTGGGAGGCTTTTGATTTTCTTCCCATCCCAGAATATCAATCTGGTTACTACTGATTGTAATTCAAGGCCTTAATGTCGTCCTTGCAGCTTACCATGAAGAGAAGTGTCCCTTTGTCATGTCAGGCATTCTTTTCTTATTCTCGGTTCATTATATGATCAATTTAATTTGATTAATGTATACAATTGTTATGATTGCAAATATCTGTTGTTCTCTAGATAAAATATTAGTGATGCTGCAGAATTATGAACATCTATTCTTTTGGCAACATCTGATGGTAACGAATAAATGACGTGAACTTGTGTTTTCACCAGCAATATTAAACTTCCATTGCCTTTTCTTACGTTTGTTGTTACTGTGTTTTGAAATTTATTGTTAGCTTGTAGAATTACATTACATTAATATAGGACTGTTGATCGGCCCTGTAGGTCAGCTCACAGCAGCAGGATGAAGATTCTCTAGAACTTTGTGATCCTGATTAGACGGGCCTCAAAAGTTTTGGATGCATCTTTGGACCCAAACAAGCACTCTTTGAAAGCATCTTACATTTTTAGCCCAAACATCCCAACGTCCAGATAAAGGATATTGGAGCACTTGTAAAAGAAGCTTGCATTTGTAAAAGGAAAACAAACAATAATAAATTCAGACCCAAAAGGACACAATTTATCATGGAGCACTTTGAGGATTGAGAGGATCCAAGTAGATGTAGATTGAGTGTGGTATTTATCTGAGTCAAGTCATTTGGCTAGGAAAGTAAGGAACAAATGATTTTATGTAGGACATTATTGTTTATCAATATTATTATAAAAATCTAAAAGTGTTGAAATGAAACAATCACTGATAATAGTAGGCGGAGGCTAACTGATGTTCCATCTTTAAGTCCATTTGAAGGAGAATTGGGGTAATGGATGACAGGCTATAGAAGCATGAAAGTGACTGATGAAGATCAACGAAGCAAAGCATAGTACAGGAGAAAAAAGGAAGGTGGGTGGTGGCCAAATGTTTTGACGGGGTTCCAAACTCAGAGCTCAATTGTCCCAAAATGTTCCCATCAACCTGGAATTTTTGTCCTCACCATATAAATCAATGCTCTATATAATATGTCTATGCTGACCTTACACTCACAGCCTCCATATCTTACCCTAATAGCCAGAATTACACCAAAGTGTTTGTAATGTTTTAATTCTCTCTCTCTCTCTCTCTCTCTCTCACAGACACACACACACACACACACACACACACACACATACATCTATCCATCAAACATTTAAAGTTATATTTTTTTCATATATCTGACAGGCTCTCGCAAGTGCACGGAGTCTATCGTAGAAATAAACTCGGAGTACGAGATTGAATCTAAAAGGACAATGGTTGAAAACTAAATTTCAATTAAGTTCACAAGTAAACAATTAAAGTAAAACAAATAACCTTAATTTACTTTTGAAATTATTTTAAAAACTAAATTAAAGTAAAGAAATTAAATTAACAATCTCAATACAAACAAACATTAAAGTTTAGGATTTAATGTAGAGGGGTAACTCGGTTATCAATCAAAATTCATTTAAGCAAGACTTTTTGGAAATATTTTAATCCTCTTTCAACGGTAGAAAAAACGTATTCAATTGAACCAACAATGTGAATCTTTCAATGCAATATGATAAAAACAATTGAATCCATTAGGCAAATCTTTAAATCAAGTTTAGGTTAATTGCTGTTTCCGTATTAACATATGAACAAGCTCAATTTCCAAATTTTGTTCATAATAACCTTTCAAATTCAATTATAAATCCTAACAAACATAAATCTAGATGATTAGTCAAGAGTTATGTTAATAAGCTCTTGGAAATCGAATTAAATGAATAAAACAAGAAAAACTATATTGAAATTGTAATTCAAAACATTGATAATTCAATTACCTCTTACTAGATTACATCCATTCCTCCTCTAGTAGGGGATTTAGTTCCTAAACATAATAAAAACCAACAAACAATAATAAAAAATAAACATAAACATAATTAAAAGATAAGTAGAATCAAGTAAAGGAAAACTCAGTCTTGAAAAGATGAAAATCAATCTTCAATCCAGTCAATTCCTTGCAAACCAAGCCTTGATTCCATGAACAATGGTCTTTTCTAAGGTTTTTAACGTTTTCTAAGTGAAATAAAACAAACCAAAGTTGCGGCTATTGTCTAATTAAGTGGTATATACAGTGCCTCTCAAAAATATCCCTAAAAAGCCCTAAAACTATGCAAAAATCGGATTATGTGCGTCTGAACCAGACCTGGACAATTCTGGTTCATGGTCTGGTCTCGGTTTTTTGTTCGAACCAGACCTGGTTTGGTCTAGTTCCAGGTCTGGTCAGGTTGTGTAATTCTGGTGGAAATTGGGCTGAGAACTATATCTGGTTAGGTTGAACCGGACTTGGTTTTACTTGCTGTTTTCTTGTGTGATCCAGCAGATGACCTACCTTGCAAGGGGCATAGCTCGGTCTTCCAAACTTAAAATTGAAAAATTCTTGAGCCTAAAATAAATTTTAAGATGTCTACTTTAATTTCTATGTTTTGACATTAGTCTAATTCCATCATTTGCTTGCCCAAAATGCCCCTGACATTTCATTGCTACATTTGGGACAGCTTTCGGAGCACTTCCTAGAGTTTAGATTGCATCTCCTTTATTCTGACACCAATTGAGCTGATTATTTTTGCAAATGAAAGTAAACTCAATACACCTATGATCTGGAGCTTTTCAAATCAAAACTCTTTACACATTAAAGGTTCCAAGCTCCCAAAGTTGACCGATTAACGAAACTTCAAATTAGCTTCATGAAGCTCTAAACCCTCAAAGCACCATACCTACGATGATTTCACACCAAAACAAGTATAAATCACCTCTGAAAACAATAGAACTATGAAGAAATTAGATTGACACTTGTATGATGAAAAGACAAGGGAATTGCATGGTTTATACTCTAAATTAACTCAAATTCTCTTTAATCTTGTGAATTAACAATAAATAATAAAATAAATACTGAAACCACTCAAATGTGTAAGAAAAACAATTAAAAACAATCCATTGAACAGGGTAAAATGCAATTATCATTGATCAACATGCAATTTGGCTTGTCATGCCAAAACCATTTTTTTTTCATGCAAATTGAATGTCGATTCATCTATATATATTTATAGCTGTAAAGATAGACTTTATATCACTAATAAGCCAAACATGATTAATTATATGCATCACGCCAGTGTTAATTTCTTTAAAGAAAATAATTAAAAGGGGTGATTCATCTAAAATGTACTAAAAAAAAAATGAGTGATAAGGTGAGCCCATATATTGACCAAAAATGTAAGGAGGAAAAAATCTGATTGTAGGCCTAAATTAGTGGAAACAGTAAGAAGTGTCATGATCTTGAACAGACCAATATGATGAAATGATGAATAAGGTTGTTAGATTCCCATTTACCTCTCCAACCCAAAATTCAATAATTCATTCACTTTAGGTGATACTCTACAGCTGGAAATTGTTTTTTTAATTTTTTTTTGATGTGGCAAGTCGAAAGTATATATATAATGTAGGTCCTTTAAATTTTTAGTTCAACTTATTGGGTACCGTTGAGATGATTAGGTACTGATATTAATAAGATTCCACCTCAGCCATAATTTTCATTTCCTTTCTTTTGTTTTATTTTTATTTTTTCGACTCTGCATATGATGAACAGCTATGGAATATCTCTTTTTGGTCATTTTCTGCCGTATGTTACAAAATTAAAGGAACTATTATCAGATCCTTTATTTCTTCCTTTTCCCCTCTTTTTTTCACATCCCTTTCATTTACATAATCATTTATGTAGAAGTAATTAACGCCTTCTAATTAATGCTTTAACCATTGCTTAAACAAGAATATATGTTGCACGGAAACATAATACGGAACACAGGAAACGAAACACACGACACGATACGGAGAAACTAGATTTTCTAAAAATATAGGATACGAAACGTTATATATATATATATAACAATTAATTAATTATAAATAAAATTAAAATAATTAGTTGATCATCCAAATTAAAAGACTAGATCAAAAAATAAACTAACAATTATAAATTTACTATCATATCATTATTGTCCTTCTCATTATCAATATCATCAATAAAAATCTTTGACTCTATTTATTGATTCATCTAGAGATAAGTTTGTAAGTTCAAATATTCCTTTAAATATTTCAATGACTTTAAGAGAATTCTATTATCCTAAAAAAGTTATACTTTTAAATAATATTATTATGTTTTTAATAAAAGAAATTAAATATTAAATTTCCTTAAAATTTTTTTTAAAAAAACTCCTAAAACTTTTTATAGAAAGTTTTCAAAAATAAATGAAATTATAAAAATATATAGGAAACTTTGTATAAATTTCAGAAACGTAAAATGATGTCTTGATGTTTTCAAAATGTGTTGGAAACGAAAACGTTCTCTATTTTGAAGTTTCCGTGCAACATACATATATGTATGTATGTATGGTAACAATAATGTAACTCTATTAATATTGATAGAATGAATATACATTGAAACTGACTGTGTATCACAAGTGAAATTTACAACAATTTTATATATTTTTGACATATAATATAAGAAAGAAAGATAGTAAATATCAGCTATAGTAAATATCAGCCGTAAATTTCTCTATAAGTTGCGTCCTAAAATAAAAGAGGCGGATTCTTTTATAAAGCAAGAAATTGTTACTCATCCACTTTGATGAAATATATATGGCTTAGCTAACATGTACATAAGCAATTGCGTGCTAAGGGAGTGTACAGTGAAGAAAGAGTGACCGACTCGGGCCTTGGATAAATAAATCTTATAAAAAAAGTCGAAGATAAAGCATATGGGAATGAATGGGAACAAAAACCCAAAAGAAAAATGAAAATGAAGGAAAGGAGAATGCAAGTTTAGAAATAGTCAAAAAGAATATAATTGATTATTTATCTTTTGTTCTTGCTTCCTTCTTCTTTTATTTTACTTGAAGCAGTGAATGTAAATAAAAGAAATATCAAAATCCAATAAACAGTGGTAGGGTACAGAGTTGGACCGATGGAGCCAGCCTGCGGCTAAAGTTGTGATACAGATACTAGTTCGTGAATATGAGGGGCCCTAAATATTTGCACATTTTGTTTTTCATTTTCCTGTTTTGGATAGAAATTCTATTACTTTCCTAATGCACAAAAAGGTATTATTTATGACCCTATTTTTTTTGTACGACTTATTATATCTTTCTTTTTTTTTTCTTTTATGTTGAATTTTCCATTGGCAACTCAACGTTGAGCTCAATTTGTGTTTTGATGCTTCATTTTACTTAGATGAAGTCTACAATTTTTGAGAATGGAAAATTGATGCTTCCAAGTAGTTAATTGTTAATTTCTATTTCAACTGTATTTTCCTTTTTAACTCCCAACTAGATGATAGGAGTTAGACCCGGCCATGGGCCGGTTTTCGCCTGGAACTGGACTGGAACTAAACCGCTTGAAATCAGATCGAAACCATCTTAATGGTCCTGGTTCTAAAATTGAAACCGAAACCATCTTAAAGCAGTTCGGTTTAATTCCTACTTCAGTGAAATCGGAACCGGAACCATCGGTTTTGAATCATATTTGTGTGTGTATTATGTTAGGCCTAAATGATATATAGATATACATAAATTATACAACTTAATATAATACTATTGATGTACACATTTTTTATTTGTTATTATTTATTTTTTTATGTCAAGGGATATGTCAAATTTTATTTCAAAATATAAGTTATTTTTAATAAGTTCTTGAAAAAATTTATGAATTAATACATTATTTATATGTCTAATTTTTACATTTTTATTAGAATTGAAACAAAATAAAACCATTAAATAATAAAAAAATTTAAATTATTAGAACTGGAACCGAACTGTGAAAACCAGAACCGAACTATAAATAAACCGGAACTGAATCTTTCTTAAAAGGTTCGATCCCATTTCTTCACTCTATAAAATTGAAACCGTCGGTTCCTGAACCATAACTATACCATGTTCCACCACTCTCACCATTGGGTCGCATGGCGAGAGGTGAGGTGATCATCAACAAGAGGAGATATATAGTATTTTAATGGGATTGGAATGGTTGGACAAAAAAAAAAAAAGAAGAAAAATCTATTTAGAAATGAAGATAGAAAGAAAAGAAAAAGGTTTAATTTAAATGAAACATTTATTTTTATATGTTATAAATTTTAAATTACTAATGAGGATAAAAAATGATAAAATAAAACAGTTTTAATTGTTTCAACAAATAGAACCATTAGTGGGTGTTTTGTTTGGCAGATCTGTTAATAGATAATTATTTTTATTTAAATATTCTTCTATTTAAGTTTTTTGTGAGAAATTAATATCTGCAGATGTCTACAATTATTTTTTTTTACAAAACTAATACTCTTATAAAAAATGAATTTCATAGGTTAAATTATTTTTTCATATGATTGATTATATAAATATAAATTTATTTTTTTGACAAATTGATTTTAGGGTTATAATTTTGAATAGATTCAAAACTAATTATGTTTATTATTGATTAGGATATTCTTTGCAAAAGTAATCATTTAATTATATATTTTTTAATAAATTAATTTATAACATATTTATTCTTAACTACAATTTTATAAGGTTAAAAAA
>CANYLF012645960.1:0-12160 GCA_948193215.1 Bocquillonia castaneifolia
TTGAAGTGTAGGACATTCCAATTTAGTGTACCCCTTCTTGCCACATTTATAGCACTTCAATGAGGAGCCACTCTTCTTGGTCTCCTTCTATCCTTGCCCTTGCCTCTATCTTTGCCCTTGCTAGATGACCCTTCCCTTTCCTTGATCATTCTTATCACTTTTTTTGAGAGCAATACTAATTGTTATGCATTAGGGCCATCTTTGGTTTCATTTTTTTTGGGCTCATCATCATGCTCTTGAGAGCTTTTAAGAGCAATAGTCTTCCTCTTTTCCTCTTTCTTCTTGTTTTTTTCTAGCTTCTCATCTTCAACATAGTTCATCTCATAAATTAAGAGATTACCTATGAGCTCAACAGTTTTCATGGCAGAGAGATCCTTGGAGTCTTTAAGTAAAGCAATCTTTTCCTCAAACTTTTTCTTAGAGAAAGACCTAAGAATCTTCTTGTTGACTTCACCCGGATTATAAATTCTGCCAAGTTTTCGTAGCCCTTCCACCAAAGCTAGAAGTCAGTTGGTGAGTGAGGTGACATTCTCATCGGCCAACCTCTTGAAGGTCTCATATTGGTAAACAAGAAGCTCAATCCTTTTGCTCTTCACATCCGTTGTGCCTTCATGGTAGTTTGCCAATGTCTTCTAAATAGAGTAAGCGGTGGTACAATATTGTGCCCTAGCACATTTCTCTCTAGATAAAGAACCAAGAAGAATAGACATAGCTCTATGGTTCTTACCGTTGCTTTTTTTATGTGCATCCACCTAATCTTTGCTTTCAAGTGTTGTGGTCACCTCTCCTATGGTTGTGGTTAGTGGAGTCCATTCTTCTATAACTTGATCCTAAACATCGATTTGGTCACTATCCAAATTACATTGCATACGCAATTTCTAATAAGGATAGTCACTTCCATCGAAGTAAGGTCTCAAGCTTCCAAAGCCATCACCCAACATCTTTTATGATCTTTAAACTCCCACTTAAGGTAGAAATGAGCTACAAGGCTTTGATACCAATTGAAATACCCAAAAGGCCGGGGGGGGGGGGGTGAATTGGTGCAGAATTAGAAATTAAAAATGCTTTGGAGAAGAGACAAGAATTTATAGTGGTTCGGTCCTAATTTGACCTACGTCCACTTTTCTTAAATACACAATTTGGGGTTCCACTACCACAAATGGGTTACAAGGAGATTTACAAGGCTATCTCTAACTTTTACAATGAGAGATTTCAAAGGCTATCTCACAACCTTTACAATAATGAGTTTTCTAAGGCTAACCCATAAGCCAACCATAGTGTTTCCCAATTCTCACCAAGAATTGACACTAGTATAATGGTAGAAAGACCACTTAACTCTAGCAACCAATGCTAATGAGTTCTAACTACCCACACATAATAAACTTACAAAGAATTTATTATAAAGAATTTGAGAAATCAATTTGAAAGATTTTTGGCTATCTAAGAATGTATGTCTTAGTTGAGACACATTTATGATGGGTATTTATAGCCAAAATACCCAAAACTAGCTGTTAGAGATAAAAAAAAAATATGTCTCTAACAACTAGTAAAAACTGCAATTAATGATCTGCAGGGTGTTATGTAACAGGGGAAATCTTTTGTGTCGCGGCTGTGAGCTTCATAAAGTACTCCAACGGCTAGTTTCTTCCAAGTGTCGTGGTGGCAATCTCAGTGATCGTGGGCGCGATGAAGCCATCCTTGGGAAGCTTGGAAATGAGAAAAACTGCTTGGATATCGTGAGGTCAATCCTATGGTCACGGGCGGATCTTCATATGTAAGAGCCAGGTTCTCCTTTGGTCGCGGGGGAGATCCTTATATCGCGGTCATGAGATCAGATCAGTAGGTTTTCATTTGTTGAGGCACTTTGGTTGCAGGCACAAGCTGTTTCATCGTGGGCATGAGATTCGATCAGAAGGTTTTAGCACTTTATAGCCACTTCTCTTGTGGGCACGATATGCATGGATTGAGTGAACTCCCTGTCGCGACCATGAATTACAGGTCACTTTTCCAAACTAGCTTGATACTTCATGAAACTTGTCCTACAAACTTGGAAACTTAGTTAAACACTTAAGAGAGGTTGTTAAGCTCAAAATAAGTTAGATTGAGACCTCTTTGGCCAATAGTAGGTAACAAGTATATTTCTTAACTCAATCATCTAATTCTTGCATGCATTCTTTGTATCTCTCTTCGGTGAACAACAGAGCATCAAATCATACATAAAAAGTTTATAAAGTGTACATATCAGTGTAATTTTACATATCCAATCATCCAAACATGCATCAAAGAACTACACAAAGCTCAAAGTCATTGCGGGTGGGCAGACTGGGCTCAACGCCAGTCACCCTATTGGCGTTACTACCAATGCTAGTCCAGTAAGTGGCGTTGGTGGCAATGCCACTCCCAGCAATGGCGTTGAGCCTTGGGTGGTGGTGTTGGCACCAATTCATCTTTGTTGTGACAGATTTTCAACAAAATACATAATGCGCAGCCAATGTACAACAAGATTGAAATGTTTGGACACTTACCCGGTCTCCAATCGATCTACAGAGATGAAATTGAGAATTATAAAGTGGAGATACTCTTCCTACTCTTTGAATTCCCCCACAATGACCTTTTTGTACCTCATCCCAAACTCAAAAAAGGCTAATCGGGTTCCAAGTAGGTTCTAATGCTAGATCATCCGCCATTTTGCTTTCTGTTTAAAGTGATTTGGTGAAAGGATGAAGAAATAAGCTTATAAGGAAGAAAATGCAAAAAATGAATGAATAGTGCCAAATGCAATGTGCTGCCCGCCAACTAAAGGTACCAATTTGGCAAATGCCATTTTGGTCCCTGAAGTTTTCTTACAAATAAGGACAAAATTTTTGTTACAATTAGGTCTAAAATCAAAATTAAAGCAAAGGGAGGCCAATTTGAGTCCAATTGGTCATAAATTTTAGAAGATTAGCTGAAATTACAGACAGTTACAGTCAAAATTACAGAGAATTACAAAAGGAATTACATAAATTATAGAAAGTGTCGAAAAGAAGCCATTTTAAACATTGTTCTTCACTTCAATTCTTGAAGCCTGCATATGGATAGTATTCTAACCCTCGTGCCAAAATAGCTGAAATTACAGACAGCTACAGTCAAAATTACAAAGAATTATAGAGGGAATGACATAAATTATAGAAAATGTCGAAAAGAAGCCATTTTAAACATTGTTCTTCACTTCAATTCTTGAAGCCTGCATATGGATAGTATTCCAACCCTCTGCCAGGATAGTGTTCCTACACACGGATAGTATTCCAAACCTCGTGCTAGGATAGTGTTCCTCTACATGGATAGTATTCCAATCTTCGTGCCAGGATAGTATTCCTACACATGGATATTATTCCTAAACTTTGGTGTGTAAATAGGATTCTTACACCTGGATAATATTCCTAAACTTTGGTGTGTGGATAGTATTCCTACACTTAGATAGTATTCCTATGAACAAGCCCTAGTATGTGGAAAGTATTCCTATGATGGGGTTAGAAATATTCCCCAAGGAGTTGATCAAGGAAGCTGAGGTTCGAGATCAATTTTTTAGCACATTCTAAAGTTTGATTTAGGCAGCTGAGGTTTGAAAGTCAAATTTCACCCTGATAGGTGAGTCAAGGAAACCCCCATGGAGTTCTACTAAGACAGTAGAGGTTCAAGGTAAACTTCACACCCCGACACTGAGGTATGTATTTCTTTTATTTTGAATTAGGTGTTTTGGCTTTGTCATCATTTTCCATATTATTGGTTAACATTACAAACTTCCGACAAAGCGGGGGCAAACTGTTAACACCTAATTTTTGGATGCAAGAATGTGGAAGTGGCTCGAAGGCCTAGTGATGATCATTCATGTTTTAAAAGCATGGATTGAGTTGTCTTTTGCTTTCTTGTGATTGCTTAGGAAGTTTTTCAAATCATTTTTAAGCTTGAAAAGCATGTTTTGACCTAAACTTTCTGTTTTAAGCATAAATAGTGCATTTTTCAAATAGTTATCATCATAACTTTCTCTACAAGCAACAAAATGACTTGAAATTTTTATGGTTGATAGTTCTGCATGTTTCATCTTTTATGCACTTTTTCAAAAATTGGACGTTTGGAGGCTTAAAAGGGCCCAATGCCACTTCTGGCCCCCTTTCAGGCCCAAACGCCACTCCTGAGTGTGGAGTTAGGCCCAATGCCACTCCATGGACTGGAATTGGACCTAGAGTTCACAAGGTTGGGCTTTTAAAGCTCGACTTTGGGGAGGATTAGCTCGGGTTGATCCGTACACACTATACACATGATTTAAAGCCTGCACTAGCATATTTTGACTAAAAGTCTTCCATCTAACCACTGTCAAGTCATTCAAATCACTTCTTAAGTCTATAAACATGACTAGATTCATATTTGAGTCTAGGTGGAAGTCTTGTGGCTTGAGTAGCTTAAGAATTAAGCTAGGTTAGAATATAAAAACATTCTTTTTCATGTACAAAAGAATAAGAAAGGGAGGCAGCACGTAAGAAACACAAAAAAAACACTAAAACCTTGAAGTTTTAATTCAAAGCTTGAATCTTTTCTGCATTTTAAGCAATCAAAGCCAAGAAAAGCAACCAAAAGACGCTATAAACAAATCTGAGGGTTCTCAAGCGCTTCTAGATCCATTTTCTTGCAAGGTAAGTATTTCTAACCTTTTGTTTTGTTGTCCCTATAATGTTTTCTATCATTTACATGTCATATAATGCCATGATCATTCATTTTTATTGCAGTAAATTATTTGCAAATATGTTTAAATGATGTTTTTATGCCAGATCTGCATTGTAAATGTCATTCTAAAGCATGAACACGTTTATTTTCTATATTTTGCTTATAAAGTTTGCACCTTTGAATGTTTTGCTTGTAAAGTTTGCATCTTTCTATGTTTTAAGCATGCCATGATTAGATCTAGGTTGTTTTGCCATGATTCATACATTATAATATGTTTTGACTAATATTTCATGTATAATCATTTTTGTATGTGTGTTTTTCGTGCTTGGCAAACCCAAAAATTTCATTTTCCATCATTTTTTGGCATTCTGGTTGTGTCTGTCAACCAACACCACTACCGAGAGTGGCGTTGGTCCCTATATTTCCCTATGGAGTGGCGTTGCACTTTAAATAGTAGTTTACAAGCCTATTTGTGAATATATAGTAGCTTTCACGTGGAATGCAATGATAAGGTAAGCTTCTGGAACTTCTTTGGTAAATGTTTAGATGTTTTAATGCTAGAAATTGATTATTAATGATTATTTGGTAATCGTTTTAGGTCTAAAATGGTAGAAACCCTAGGTTGTGTTGTTTTGTTACCATGTTATTAACACTTATGCATGTAAATTAATCTTATTAATGGCTGGTAATTGTTAAAAGTAACTCTTGTTTGTTATTAGAAATTCACCATTGCATGAATGTATGTAAAAGGTAGGTAGTAATATGTTATGTGTTATTATTGCTTGTTAGAAGGAATGAAGGTTGGCATAATACCCAGAGTATTGGGTAAAGAATCACACTCTGGGAATGCATAAGTCCGATCCTAGAATTTTCTAGGGTCAATGCGCCTTTTGCATTCTTAGAGGAATCAAGGCGTACACCATTTAAGACATTCCGAATGCCGGTTCAAGTGGCAACTACCACCTCACCACCGTTACTGAACACATAGTGTCGTAGTTGCTAGTCATGGCTCAGGCTCTAAGGCAACCCCTCTTTGTCTACAGTTTGGTGACTCCACTAGAGACCCTTGACAGATAAATTTATGATTCAAGTAACTATCAATACTCTTTTTATTATGCTAAACTCTAGTTTATTTTCATTCATGCTTGTATTAAAACACACTACCTCGCTAGTACCATTGTTTGAGTCACCTATGATTTACAAGAGTTCTTCATAGAAGGCAAAATCAGTGACTACCACTCATAGTAGCTGAATTGTCCTACTATCGCTTACCATCATAGTAATGGTTAATAGGTGATAGTTAATAGGAAATTCAGGTCGAATTTCCTACCATCGCTTGGACCTTTTTTTGAAAGAGGGAGATGGTTAATGGTAATTTGCCTACTTTGGGAACCTCTTTTAGCTGAACCGACTGAAGCCATGTAATGACCACAATAACTTCCCCTAGGACTTACCAAATGATTGCTTTGTTATGTGATACCATAAAGCTATTATGATGCCCTGGTCTAATGTTATTGCTTGAATCAATACCTAATTATCACCTATTGAGGTGTCGAAGAGTTAGTCTAATTGTACCTGACTAATACTAGAAGGCCTTACAGCATATGGACATTTAAAATTGAGAAGAATGGCTTTGATTACTACCTTTGAGAAAGGGATGTTGGTATGTCGGTCTAATTGTACCTAACTGATGCTAAAATGACCTTGGAACATGGGGAGTACTGAGGAAATTTGTTAAAGTAAAGACATTGTATAAGGTCATAGTAATGGCCTATTGTTTGGTTTGTATGTTGAGAGCTTTTCATATGCAAACTTGCATACTACGTCAGCAATAGCATCCCCCATTGATGCGATGGCCCAAGCAAATTCCTGGGAATGTTGACTTGCCAAATGAACATGTGTATGGGAGAAATAAGGTTGGAAGGCCTACCACTTGGTAGTACATGTTCATGACTAATGTTTGCTACTTGTGTTCCCTTATTCTTTTCATTCAAGCATACATGAATTCATGCATCCCTTACATACATGACATAGCACGCTAACCCCTTGTTTTGCAACAACATGGGTCCTCTAAGACATACCTTGAATGAACAACAAATCCATGAAATGGTGAGAGATGAAGTGAAGTCCGTGTTGAGGGTATTCTTGGGGCAACCACCTATGAACTATATTGCAAGCCAGCTTGGAAAGTTTAAAGAGATAGAGACAAACCTTGTGCCATTTGCAAGAGCCCCCAGTCCCTAGAAAGAGCTCAAAAAATCAAAAGTTCAGGGGTAGAGATTGGATGACAAACAACCACTGTCAAGGGTCTTTGGAGAAATAGAATGCCAAGGAGTGATTAAGCCTAGTAAGCTGCTAACCCAAAAGGAATGTCTTCAGATAAGTTTGACCAAGGCGGTAAGCGTGGTTCCAAGCTCATGCAAGTTTTCTAAGCTTGACCTACCTGTAGACAAAGAGGGGTTTCCTTAGTGGTCCCAGCCTAATTGACGACTGCGGCACTGTGCGTTTAGCATGAGGGAGCTAATAGTGAGTCACCACCTGAACCAGCATCAGGAATATCTTACATGGTTTACGTCTCGATTCCCCTAAGAATGCAAAGACACATTGACCCCAGAGATTCTGTGATCAGACTCCTGCATTCTTAAGGCGTGATTCTTACTAGAATTATTCTAACCTTCATTCCCTCTATGGCAATTATATCAAAGCAATAAAACAAAAAAAATCCTACATTTTACATGCATAATACATTTACAAAAGATCGATTTCTATTATTAACAAACAAGATTCGTTTTAACACATTTACCAAATATGATTAAAAATCAAATTACATGCAAAAGGTGATTAAAACACACAAAGGACCAAACAACACAACCTAGGTTTCTAACTTGTTTTAGCCTATTTTAATTACCAAATAAACATTATTAGTCATTTTTCATGCATAAAAACACACTATAATTACCTAGGAAGGATTAGAAACTTACCTCATTGCTTAATTCCACGAGAAACAACATTTTTAAAGCAAAAAAGGCCCTAACGCCAGTCCAGATCCCAATGCCAGTGTAGGACTAGCGTTGTAGGCTTCTCAACGCCACTTCAACTAGCATAACGCCAGTTGGATTGGCCTCAATGCCAGTGTACTTCCAAATTCAAAGAAAAATGTAGAAAAACACAGAAAAATGCTATATGGAAGCAATTTAAATGCCAAAATTAAATGTTCTAAGCCTAAAAACATTCATATTAATTCCAAAACATATTAGCATGCATCAAAACACGTCAAAACACATATTTTCACCCAAAGATGCAATTTTTATGCATTAAAACCATATAAATATTCATAGAAAATTCATTTTAACACGAAACCAAATCATATCTTACCCAGAACTTTATTAATACTGCAGAAATACATTAGTAATAGAAAATGCATATAGAGAGCATATTTACGTCATTTCACATCATTTAAACATTTAAAACATGCCATAAATCATGCCAATAAATATTTAAAACCACCAAACATGTTATTCAAATCAAATCATGCAAAGAATGATCAAAACAACAATTAAAACCCAGAAAACTTACCTGGAAACTTTCTGGAATTGTCTTGAGTACCCTCAAGGAGCATCAAATGATGTAGAACAAGGCTTCGTTGTTGCTAATCACCAAGAATTGAAATGGCAGGCTGTATTCTTCTCAAGAAACACCAGAAAACTCCAATACAAAGGTTAGCTAGGGTTTCTAAGTCAAAATCTTTGTAGTAAATTGATTTTAGCTTCAAAAAAAACCAAGTTTAGAATTAATGCAAGCTTAAAAATGAATTTCTTTCTAATTACCATCCAATCTCCTTCTCAAGGAGAATCAGTTGCCTTTTATAGGCAGCCAATTAAAAGAGATGAGCTTCATCTCTTGGATTCTTATCCCTAGATTAATGTTTACCCATTCTTGGGGATTAATCATCTGTATTCAGCCACGTTCTTGGGCTATAGGGGAATTTAAATCTTATAATGAAGCTGTTGTAGATAGATTTTGGAAAAGATAAAGATAAAAATTCATTTTGATAAATGATAATTCAATAAAAATCCATTAAAAATCAAGAGATAATGATAAAAAATGATAAATAGATAATAATCACCATTTTCTATCTCATCTTCGGCTTGAAAACTGATCTGGAATGAAGCTTAGCCTTATTCGATTGTTTGGTGTTTGAAAACAGATCAAAATCTGCCTTTTAGACTGCCAAAGGACGTCCACATCACTTCAAGTGGCGTTGGGAAGAGTCATCGCCACTCCAAGTGGCATTGGAAGCCCTTGGGTGATGTTTGGCTCTTCCGAGGCCTGTTTGAGGCCTGAAACATCTGAATCTGAAAAACAGTATTAGAGATAAAAATGCGCAGAATGGCCCAATCTATTTTTAAGGCCATTTTGAGACTCACACAAAAATTTATGGCCAAAACCATCTGAATTTTGCACCATTAGGTTTAAAACAGGCTAGTTTTGACTCAAAACGGGTTTTTCAAGTTTCAAAACATTTTCACAAGCAACAAAGTGATTAGCAAGAAGACAACATCATTCAACTCATGCTAATTAAAGCATATGCTATCATCATAGGGCCTCCGAGCTGCATCCCCATTCCTGCATCCAAAAATTAGGTGTCTACACAACCCCTTTCTAAAATGTTGCAAAGGTTAGGAAAGCATGGGATTCTTAAGTCTGAACCAATCAATAATCCACCAAACACTCACTCACCTTAATATGATCCGAATGTGTATTGTCAATTCGATCACATCTGTGGTCATCATATTGACAAATGTTCAAGGCTCAAGCATGAAAATC
This sequence comes from Bocquillonia castaneifolia, assembly GCA_948193215.1. Taxonomy (NCBI): domain Eukaryota; kingdom Viridiplantae; phylum Streptophyta; class Magnoliopsida; order Malpighiales; family Euphorbiaceae; genus Bocquillonia; species Bocquillonia castaneifolia. Next base: position 9,532 of record CANYLF012645960.1, read on the forward strand.
AAGACCTTATTGATGGTGGAAAGATTCCAGACTTAGAGGCAGATGCTTAGGGTTTTGTTGTTGTTTTATTGTTCCTTTCCTAAGATAATAAAAGAATAACTTGCTAGGTCAAGAATAGAACATTTATGGATGGGAGGTGTGTCACGGCCCTGAATCATGGGCTAAACACTAAGCCGACCTAAGTATTTTGACAACCTCAGACTAGTGCCATTCAAAGTAGGGATAATGTTTTTGTAACAGAGCAAGGGAGTCACCACCTGATATAAGGGTCAGGACCACACTAGTTCCACGTGTAATAACATCGGATTCCCTAAAGGACGCTAAACATCATAACCTAGAGATCTGAGTTATGGGTCATACCTTAACGTTTATACTAACATCATACTATCCCCTAACAAGCAATAGTATAAATAAGGAAAGCAGTAACATCTGTTAGCCTCGAGATTTCACTAATGATTTTGATGATGTAAAACATTAAGCTATTCACTAATATGTTTGCTAAGTGTTTTTCAAGTATTATAATATAAAAGGATGCATATTTTTATTGAATGAAGTAAACATTTTGTACAAGTCACAATTTATATCTTAGTCGAGTGAACATGAATTAACCTTTTTAAAATGCTTGGTGTTTTAGTTTAAGTGGATAGGTTCAAGTTTAAACCTTATTAAAATACTTGGGTTAATGGTGTTTAGTTTAGGTGGTTAGGTTCAAGTGTAAACCTTATTAAAACACTTGGGATAATGGTGTTTAGGTTAGGTGGATAGGTTCAAGTGTAAACCTCAGTAAAACACTTGGGTTAATTGGTGAGAGTTTTTGAGTTAAAAGTTAAATACATGTAGTAAAAAGATAAAATACGTCATGGGATAACTAAACCTACAATTTATGCACATTGGACATGGTATATTGGAAGTTTAAAACTTAAGGAAAACTAAATGTGCATAATCAATTTCGGATGAGCTAAATTAAACGAATTAACTGCACTAATTGGGCAATAATCATATTATAAATTACATATGGATTGAAAGCCCAATATGTCTAGTGTTCAGAAAAGTTTTTATTTTAATATTTGGAGTTGGAAAATAAAAGATATGAATTTTTGAGTGATTTATAGTCATGTTGTCAGACAAGGGACTGAACACATAGATTGTATTCAAACTTATGCCAAAAATTGTAGAAAAATTATTTGAATGTGAAATTTGGTGAGGTTGAAGCTCTGGAAGTCTACTTTTCAATGCAAAAAATGGTGGAGCATTTTGAATTTTCTACAAGGAGTTATTCTTGTTTGAATATAGACTACTCTAGCTGCAAGTCACATGCTTTAGGCGTCCATTGTTTGAATTATTGAAAAAAATCTATAAATCTCCAGAAAAGGTGCCATATATTGTTGAAAGGTATGGATGTCTAGCTTTTAACAAAAAAGGAATCATAATTTTTCAACAATCAGAGTTGGAGATATTGAATTTTGAAGGAGACATGCTACATTTGTCAAGCAAGCTGGCAGCCTTGAAGAATGGAGCCTCACCAATCTAGTTTGACTTTCTTGGTTGATTGAGAACGGCCATTTATGATTTCTTGCCTATAAAAGGAGGTATTTTAGGCATCAAAACATACACAAGAGCTTGAAGAAAGAATAGCAATTAAGAGTCACAATATTCATGAGTTATTTGAGAGTTTATGTTGTAATTATGAGAAAAAAACCTTCATTCTTCTTCTTATAATTTTCACTTTGTTTTTATATTGTGTGAGAGATAATAAAACACAAGGAAATATTTTAGTGTGTACCTTGAAAACACTTAGGTTTTGGGTTTTGAGTGTAAGCCATAAAAATACTTGAGTTAGGTTTGTGAGTTAGCCTTAGAAAATTCATTTGTAAAAGTTGAAGATAGCCTTAGAAATCTTCATTGTAAAGATAGTGAGATAGCCTTGTAAATCTCACATTGTAAAGGTTAGAGATAGCCTTGAAATCTCCATTGTTTTCTATTTGTGGTTAGTGGAACCCCAAAGAGTGTCTTTGGGAGAACTGGACGTAGGTCAAGTTGGGACCAAACCACTATAAATTCTTGTTCATTCTTCAAAGCAATTTTTTTATTTTCTATTCCGCACCAATTCACCCCCCCCCCCTCTTGGTCATTTCAATTGGTATCAGAGCTTTGCTGCTCATTTTAACCTTAAGTGGGAGTAAAAGATCAAAAAATGACTTCAGGTGAAAGCTTTGGAAGTTTGAGACCTTACTTCGATAGAAGTGACTATCCATATTGGAAGTTGCGTATGCAAGCCTTCTTGGATAGTGATCAAATTGATGTTTGGGATCAAATCTTAGTAGAATGGACTCCACCAATCACAACCGTTGGAGATAATACAACCGTCCTTGAAAGGAAAGATTGGGTGGATGCACACAAGAAGAGCAATGGTAAGAATCAAAGAGCTATGTCCTTACTCTTAGCTTCTTTATCTAGAGAAGAGTGTGCTAGAGTGCAACATTGCGCAACCGCTCATTCTATTTGGAAGACTCTAGCCAACTATCATGAAGGGACAACCGAAGTGAAGAACAAGAGGATAGAACTTCTTGTCTATCAATATGAAACCTTCAAGAGAATGGCGGATGAGAATGTCACAACACTCACAAAC
>CANYLF012646190.1:0-16612 GCA_948193215.1 Bocquillonia castaneifolia
CTCTAGTAGGGATGCCAGCACCAAAAGAGTAAGTGTTTCATTGTCAAAATTAATCCCCATCTTTGACAGCTGCTCCACGATCCCCTGGATATTATTTAAATGATCTTCCATCGACGTACCCTCCCAGTACTTCATCTGGAGTAGCCTTGTCAAATAAAATAATTTGTTGTTGCCGGTCTTAGAAGCATACAGCTCCTCTAACTTGTTCCACAGTGTCCGTGCATGAGTCTCATTACAAATGTGATTGTACACATTATCTTTGACAAACTGTCGGATAAAGCCACATACTTGCTCATGCTCAAATTCCCATTCCTCGTCTATCTTGTCCTCGGGTTTAGTTGCACTAAACACCGGTAAATGCATCTTTGTCACAAATAGGAGATCCTTCATTTTGTTTCTCCATATGTGGTAATTCATGCCATTTAAATTAATCATTTTGCCCGTCTTTACCTCCATAGTCCCCGTCTAGACTTTAATAGAGTAAATAATAATCTAACTTATTTTCTGATTTGGAGGGTCCACTTTAGTGGCAACCACAAAGTATACGATAAGCAGATATTAATACCCCTAATAAATCTTTGATACCAGTTGTTGAGAAAAATAACACTGACTAATATTTTTCCTGGTGCAGCGAAAGGGCGGACCAATAAAAAAGGCGGATGAAAAAATAAATTAAATATGAGCAAAATAAAATAAATAATTTAAAATGACACCAGAAAATTTAAAGTGGTTCACTCTTAATTTTGGGCTACATCCACGAGTCAAATTCTGAAATTTCTTCCACTAATAAAATAATTAGCAGGCTTACAAGAGAGACTTCTCTAGAAAAATACTAAAGGCAAAACCCCAAGATTACTCCAAAATAATGACACCAAAGTGTTTCCCAAATACCCCAATTAATCTCACTATTTTATCACTTCTCAATTATTTTTCCCTCCCCAAAATTCACCAAAACAATTAATTGTTTTGGTTTACTATTACACAATACACTTAATATAAAGTGTTTAAGTGTATTTTCTTTTTCGGTTGTAAGTGCATATCAAATGGAAGAAGAGAGCCTTATTTATAGGCATGTTTGTGGTAAAAAGTCTTCAAAGAATTCGGTTCCACCGAATTTGATTTTTGACTTTTTTAAAATATTAATCATGTGGATCCTATATGCAAGAGGGACACACAACAGGGGCATGGTCTCCAAAGCATTCTGCCAATATAAGCGTAGGAGTTTGGGTGTGTTAAATTTTTTTTTGAGAGAAATGTAAAGTTAAGCTAATGTATTTAAGTATTATTTGATTAGTTTTTAGCTATCAGTTTTTTTTTTTTATCGATAATTGGCTGATATATAAAAAATATGAAGAAATTAATATAATACGAAATTTTAAATACTAGAAAGATTGATAGAAAGTTAGTGCAAATGAACGGGTATTAATCTAGTTGAATAATTAAAGAGATGCTTCTATATTAATGAAGCATCAATATATATAGCAGTATTCAGATTATTAGAGCAGTAACTATCTACATCGGAAATTTCCAGTCCGAGTTGCTATATATATATATATATAAACTCGTGTAACATTTGTAATCCTAGGCCATCATCAAAACATGATTTTAAGTTTAGAAATTAGTCCGCATGTGAGAGAGAAAAGAAAAATGCTAGTGGCCTTGGTTTTTTTTTAAGCATGAATCGTCAAGCTCGGAAAGATTCCATTCCCAAACCATATATGATCATTTGTTGAGACTGAGAGAGGCAAATATAAAAGATGAAGGGAAGGGAAGATTAAAAAATTCATTTGCTCATTTACGCACTCAGAGTTTACCTAATAATTTTTCCATTAAAATTAAGACAAAGAAACTTGAACTACAAAACACTTGTTTGCAATTTCCAACAAAACTTATTATACTTCAACAATTATATAGGCCTGTATAAAGGTCATCGACCCTCCAGAATTGATTGACTGGCCTCATTAATCGACCATACAGATTCGTTTGCAGCAGAGCTGTTGGGTGTGCTTTTGAATGTAAAGGTAGGTTGTTTTGGATGAGGAAGCTCTGCTTCACTGCTTAACATGGAAACTATAGCAGACATTGATGGCCTATCCGCAGGATGATCATGCACACAAAGAAGCCCAATATTTACACATCTTTTTACTTGTGATGATGAAAATGAGTCGCTTCCCAATACTTCATCTATCATGTCTACACCCTGACTTCTACATCATGATTGCCATGCCTAGAAATTTTTATGTTAAAAAGGTAATGTTTGGAGAGAAAGCTCAAGTTATTTTCATTTTAAGATCATGCAAAATTTGCACTTACATATGCTAAAAGACCCAGATGCTGTCCATCTCCATCATAAATGTAGTTGCTGATCTTCTTGCCACTAACAGTTTCCAATAACAGGACCCCAAAGCTGAACACATCAGATTTCTCTGAAAACACCCCTCCCAGTACATATTCAGGAGACATATAACCCCTATATTTGACAGAATTACAAAAACAGTTCTTAGTACTCCAATCATTTGCTTAAAGCTGGAATGGAAACATTCCAATATCCCAAAAGTGAGACTTGAGGAAAAATCTGAGAAAAGAAAACCAAATGTAATGTATTTTTAGATAGGAAAAATAGCTTACAAAGTTCCCACAACCCTATGAGTATTTGCTAAATCTTGTGTGCCCTGGAACATCCTTGCCAGTCCAAAATCTGATATTTTTGGGTTCATCTTCTCATCTAAAAGAATATTACTCACCTTCAGGTCCCGGTGTATAACCCTTAAACAAGAATCACGATGAAGATAAAGAAGCCCTCGGGCAATTCCATCTATGATATTGAAGCGTTTAGCCCAGTTAAGCTCTGTCTTTTTTGTCGGATCTAAAACATGTAGCCATCAACAGTATTCAGATTACAAACGTTATTTTCTATCATCAAGGGCATAGAGAAAACAGTAAAAGTGCTTGGTGATTTCAGAAAACCAAACGACTGTGAAGAAAAAGTAAATTACAAGAGAGATTACTAAAAACAACGAATGGGAGGTACTTAATCAAAAATGCATGGAAAACAGACCAAATAGATGACTGTCAAGGCTTCCATTGGACAGGAACTCATAAATCAGTATCTTTTCTTCTCTTTCAATGCAGCAACCAATGAGCCTGACAAGATTTCTGTGCTGAAGCTTAGAAATCAGCATTATTTCATTTTTGAATTCTTCTGCGCCTTGCCCTGAGCTACTAGAAAGTCTTTTGATTGCCACATTTTTACCATCTAGTAGAGTTCCCTATACAGAGTCCACATATTAATACCAGTCCAGGTGAATATTTTTATTCGGGAACAAAAGTGACAACTAACCTTATAAACTGGACCATATCCACCTTGCCCAAGTTTGTTGGCCACGTTGAAGTTGCTGGTTGCAACTAATAAGCTGTCCAAGTCAAAGATGCGCAGCTCTAATGAGTCCTCTTCTTTTATTCCTTGCCAGTTACTACTATTTTCAGAAGCGTGTCTTGAACTGTCAATTTTATCTGCCAGAAGACCAAAACAGGTTACTTGTCTCATATCGTATGACAGGATTTTAGAGATTTAAACATAGATCAATTGAATGAGCCCAGCTTAGCTATTTCTCAGTTGCAAAGCCAAGGTAGTATCTGCATACACATCCACCAATGCCCACATAGAAAGAGAGACGGCTTCTTACGTTTATGCTCAACTCTTTGGTTAGCTTTCCACTTGCAGAGAACACAAGCGATGAGGCCTAAGACAGCAGCGACTGTTAAAACAGACACGAGGAGAGGAATGAAATTGCCTTGTTTTCCTTTACCTAAGAAATTGAAACAAAATAAATAATCTTAGATAAAGTAAAAAACTTTAAATGTGAAGAGAAATAGACAAGCAATATATAATGATGGTCTTCTCACCTAATTCATGATAAGCAAGCCGAAGGAAAAGATCTTCTCCACCAGCGGAAAATTGTTTGATGTCTAACAGGTCTCCAGCCCATAGCAGACAGCCTATTCCATTTACATAAGCAAAAGCCAGGCAAGAGCAGTTATTGAAGCACAATTGTTGGCAATCATTTGCTCTCTCATGCCCCACATAGTGATGAAAATCAGGGAGTTTGACGCCATTCATCCGCCAAAACACATCAGTATTTCCTCTCTGGGTTGAATTCTTTTCACAAAACAATTTTGATTGCCTCACACAACCACCTGTCCAATTTCCTTTTCCCCAATCCTCAGGTGACTTTGGCACAAACCCTTTTAAGCACAAACAAGTGAGGGATTTATTTGTATTGCAAAACCCAAAAGGTCCACATGATCCATAAATTTCACAGGGGTTCTTGGGTGCGTCCCAACTAGAATACCAGCCTCTGCCTTTATCCCAACACATAAAATGTAAAGGTCCTTGTGGTGAAAGGAATAAATTTGGAAAACTGCAGTTTTTGGCTACACCTTCAAGTGTAGTAACTCCATCGGTTGATGTATCCATTTCTGGTACCCCAATAAACTTCTGGTTATTCCAAGGTCCAGTTCTCCAATAAGGAGTTGATCCATTCCATATGTAGGCTTGCCATGGTGGCTGTGGTGCAAAATGAAAAGTAAAATTTCCAAGTGATGGATTATGATCGCTCTTCCATGAGGTAAACACATGTGATACAGATCCACCTGGTAATAATGTGTCAGAAGGATGGTCGGTGCTTTTCCATAATATGTCTTGTGTTAAATTGTCCTTCAAAGTGAATAGCCCTTCATCTGAAAGCAAGCCAATCGAAGCAACATTTGATGATGGTCGACTAATATTAATATTGATCGACCAGATAGTTTCTCGGTTGTCAATATTACCAATCCCATCCACTACTACTACTAGCTTCAGGTTTCCATCTTTGCCAATTATCAGGCTAGCTGAAGAGTCTGTCTCTGTAACTGGCTTCTCTCTGTTGGCCACCCAAACAACTCTGGTTGGAGACAGATTCTTGTACCATATTCCCACATAATGCTTATTATCAGCGCTAAAGAATCCCAGCTCAAAAATTTGCCCTGGTGAGGTAAGAGTTTGTCCTTGTGAAAGTGATCCATCTGAAGTTATATTATGGACAACTGCACTGCTGCTACAATGTAATTGTAAACCAAACAAATTCATCAAATAATAAGCCAAAAACCAAAAACTTGTATTAAGCACTCCTCTACCCATTTTTTGCTTCCTAAACGATTCACAGCGTAACAATTCCATATACTACAACTTGAAAATGATATTTACCAAGTCAGTCGACAAATTTGAATGCCAATCACTGGTTAATTTCAGAATTCTTAAACTGGGTTTTGACATGTGTTATATCTGAAAAAGCTGACATTATTTTTCTTAATTATTATTATTATCAGAAAGGAAGTGCGCCCCTCCATGATTTGCTTCCTATTTTTATTCACACAACTACTTGAGTGTGCTAATAAAAAAACACTTGCTTTTATGCTAACATATATGGTACCCTCATATAAATAATGAAAAGCAGCTAAATCTCTTAATTACATAACAAGTGACATATTTTTTTATTTTGTAATTGTTGTCATCTTAAAATTTTAAATGCAGCACTTGTTATATCAAATTAACATGGGTAGAACAACTAAATAGAAATAGAGATAACCTATTAGTGTGATATATAGATTACATATTTAAACCGGTTGATAACTCCCGCAAGTGTACGAAATATGTGTAGTAATAAATTTAGAGTATGAGGTTTCACAGGGATAAAACGTATAAAAATCAATTTTTCGATTAAAAACACAATATACGAGAAAAATAAAACGAATTCCCTTGAATTGAATTTTGAAATAATTGAAAACTAATAAATAAATTAAACTAAATTCAACAACTAAATAAAAATAAATAAATTACTTAAAACTAAAAACAATTTAATTTGGTAAATAAACTCAATGAAAACAAACACTAGAGCTCAGGATTTCATCTAGAGGGGTAATTCAATTATTAAATTAAAAATTCATTTAAGCAAAACTTTTTGAAAATATTTTAATCCTTTCCCAAGGTAGAAAAACGCGTTTAATTGAACCAGCTATGCTGCTTTGTCTATGCACACCAATTAAAAACAATTAAACCCGTTAAGCAAATCTTCAAATCAAGTTTAGGTTAATTGTCGTTCCCGTATTAACGTCTAAACAAGTTTAATTCCCAAATCTGGTTTATTTCAATCCACCCATTGAACAATAAACCTAACAAATATAATTCTAGGTGGCCAATCAAGAAATATATTAATAAAAGCTCTTGGAGATTAATTTAAATGAATAAAACAAGAAAAACTATAATTAAATAATTAATCAAAACATTAATAATTAAATTACCCCCTACTAGACTACATCCCTCACTCTAGTATGAAAATTATGTATTAAACATAATAAAATCATCAAACAAACAATTAAAATCAATAAACAAACAATAAACATAATGAAAATAATGTAAATAAATTAAAGTAGAATCAACTTAGTCTCAATTGTTCAATACAATCTTCAATTCTTCACCAATTATGGAGAATTCACCTTGAATCAAATTAAAACCAAGAAATTCTAAGCAAACCAAAATTTAATTATAGAGAAAAATAAAATAAAAAAATATGCCAAGAGGTGGCTAACTTAAAACAAGTGTATATATAGTGCTATAATTTTAAACCCTAAAACCACCTAAAAATTGGACCAAACCATCAAAAATACCAAAAAGATCGAAATTATGCGTTTGAATCGGACGTAAATCGGTCCGGTTCAACTGGTCCGGATCTGCCGTGCTGCTCTGCGCAAAATGCCCTGTGGTTGGACCGGACCTGGCTGGTCCGGACCTCGGTCCGGTCCAATTCTATCTATTTGTTGGTTCATTTACACATAGGTCCGGAGGAGCTACAGTGTTGAACTGGACCTGGTTTGGTTCGGTCAACGATCCATACCAAACTTTGACCGGTCGGTTTGAGCTCCATTTGACTCCGAATTCAACCCAGTTTTTTTTCCATGTGCTTCTAACACTGCAAATTTAAAATATGACAAAATAAGTGATAAAACTACTCAAATGTAGGAGAAATTAAATTAAAACCAAATAATATATATCGAATAAAAATCGGTTATCAAATTTCTCCACACTAAAACTTTTGCTTGTCCCCAAGCAAAATTAATCAACACTTAAATCATCAAATTGAATCCTAAAATATTGCACTTCAAGCTATCATTAAAATAATTATTACCTTACTCATAATAATTCAAACTACTAAATACAAAGGTAATATTAAATTTCAAGCTAGCTAAACCAAATTCAAGTCAAACCAATCAAATTGTAATTCCAATTAAAACACGAAAACCCCACACTCTTTCAATCTCACAATTACTCTCATGTGTTTAGGGGTTAAGTGTTTACTCTCAATCATTACAAGGAAGAATTCAAGTATAAGCTTGCTTTTTAATCAAAAGTCCTCCACTTAATTTTATTGGAAACACAAATCAGAAAGTCTTTGAATTGGTTGTAATGTGGCTTAGGTAGGGTAGGATTTAGAAAAGAAATGGACGAATTAAGCTAAAAGAAATGCACTTAATCAAAATAAAAACAATGAAATTGTGAAGTAAAAATTATATAGCTTAAAACCTTGAGTAATTCCAACAATTCACTTTTGCCAAATCAATCAATGCACAAAATATTAAGTTTCTTGAACTTATTCACTTGCATCTTCATTCAACTTCACAATAACTTTTTCTCTCTATTTCTTTTTCAATTCTTTACACCATTTTTTTTTTCAAAAATTTTTCAACATCCATCTCCTAAACTTCAATGCTTGACAAACTTAATCAAAGAATACTAAAAAAATTCTCAAATTACTTCACAAATCAAAATGTTTTACAAATTAAAAATCATAAGTGCACCTCAAAGGTAGAACAAGGAAAAATATAAGAATTGGCTAAATAGGCTCAAAATTGTGGTAACTCAAATAATCAACAAGAAAAAGGAATCAAGGCTCAACTTGGCTTAATAGTGGATATCAAGGTAGGTTATTTGGCCAAGAGTTAATCCTAGATTGCCTTCATCACTTTCATATTCCCAATAAATAATGTGGATTCCAATTGCATACCAAAGCAAGTTCTAATGAATTTTCACCAAGTAAGAACTCTTAACAACAAAATAGAGAATAATAAAAATTGAAAATTTGGCTTAAAAGCTCACATAGATAAGAACAATGTTGAGAATTTGGTATTTAAATTAAAAATCACAACAAATTCATCTCACTTGGAACTTGGAATTAAAAGCTCAAAATTTAATACTCACTTTAACTCAAGTAATTCTCTAAAATTATAAACAAAATAATAATTATTCTAAATCAAGCACAAATCACAATAATTCTGGAAATCAACTTAATGAAATAAGTATCAAATTAATTATGCTTAATACACAAACAAAGCACAAAACAACACTAGAAACATCACATTAAGCATGAAAATTGAAAAGTTAACACAAAAATTTTTGAGTTTTGCCAATATTCCCTCCCCCACACTTAAGTGAAACATTGTACTCAATGTTGAGACATAACAAAATGATAGTGAAGGGTAAAGGAAACTTCCCTGAAAAAGCCATTCCTAACCGAGCCAAGAGTCTGTTCCAATACAGATAAACCTAGAAAAAGAAAAATACCCTAAAAAGAAAAATAAAATAGCACTTAAAAATAACAAAAATAAAGAAAAAAATAAAAGGAAAAGAAAGATAACACTGCTTTCAACTCGTGCATGACCTAATCATGGCGAGCAACAACATCCTGCTCCATAGTACGACAAATACGTAAAATACGATGAAACAGCACCAAAGATCGAGCACGTCGTCTAGGAGGTGCAACAGGTGGGGGAAGTGGCACAGAATCTGCTAAACCCACCTCACCATCAACAGGACCAGCAGAAGTAGAAGGTAAATCAGAGGCACGCAGAGGCTGAGCACCCATAGCAGAGGGCGATGGATCAAAAGGCCTAGAAGGTTGCGGACGAGAATCCTTATGCGCACATTCACCATCATGCTCCAAATAATGCATATGCTTCAAAGAATTAAAGGTGAGCGATTGTTGTCCATTATCAACTACCATATAGACATCAGCAGGGATAGTCACATTAAAATAGTCAATCAAAATGGAGTGAACGAAGAAAATATCCTTCCTCTTCGAACTTGCTACCGACTTAATGTTGTAGATAATAGTCTTAGGAAGCCTATATTGATGCTAGAAATATTAAGATGCTTGATATGATCAAGAAAATATAGCTCCAGAGTTCGTAGCTCATTGTGACCACTCGGAGGACAAGGCAACAAATTATGAGCAATTAGACTTTGAATAATCCTATCTTTCCCCTTTAATTGTTTTGCCCACAATTTTCCTTGCTTAGCACTAAGAGACAAGTGACTCAAAGCATCATCTTTAAACCAACCTAGGTCATCACATACCTCCACATTATGCCAAGAAAACCAGTTACCAACATCTGGAATACCAATATGATTAGACAGAAGGCATGGTTTAATCACCATTTTCTTTCCCCAAACCATAGTGCAGAGAACATCATATATGGCATAATCCTTACTCTCAATATAGGCATAAAATTCCTTGACTAGCAAAGGGCAATAGTTGCCTCTCATGTTCACCATTCGTTGCCATCGAAATGTGGCAAAAGCATCATTGATATGAAACTTCGCCTCTACTTCATCGGCTACAAATCTCTCCACAATAAATGAACTATCTTTCTGCTTCTTAAACCAATGCGCATTGTTTTTATGAGTGAAAACATTCTTTGCGAGGGCTTGTAGGCTTGCCATTTTCCTTGCAATGAAACACAATTGAAAATGCAAAATAAGAGCCAAATTTAATAAAAATAAATAAGGCAACCAAATAAGCACAATAACCAAAATTTTAATCAAGGAAAAATGCAACTGATCTTATGCATTGGAATGAAATGCCAACCAAATTAAAAAAAATAACATCATACTTAGCCCAAGAACATCTAAAACAAAAGAAAAATAAAAAAATGAATGGGCAAAATCAAACTAGTGCAAGACTAGATGCTAACACAAACCAACATTATATGAAAATTGCCTTAAAATCCTTAAACATGCAATGTGTCTAGAAAATAAAGAAAACAGCCCCATAAAATAAAACTTAGTGAAATTCAATATGTAAATAAGCATACAAATCCAGTCCTCACTAAAAAGGGCTTCAAAATTGAATAACATGGAAAATACAATAAAACAAACAAAGTACTGCATGAAATTTCCATAATAAAGGCTAACAAAAACAATAAAAATTTATGTAGAAATTGGTTGAGGCAATTCATCAAACACATAAAAGGCATAAAGGGAAACAATAAGCATAACCCAAAATCAAGCATTACCAACTTACCAAAAACATCTAAATTATCACTAACAAAATTCTAATCACCTTTAAACAAGGCATTAGCATTAATTTACCCAAAACATATGTCTTCCAATTAAGATAATAGAACACTCAAATATAATCATGAAAGGGCAACAATGAAAATATGAAGTATTCAAACAAAATGTGCATGGATTGGAGAAAATTAAACATGAGAAACAAAGAAGTAAAGAAACTTACCTTGTTTAAGAAGTGATCAGTATACCCAAAAATCCCAATTAAATTGAGCAAACATAAAGAGCAACATTAAGGCTAACAAGCTCCATCTCCCAAGCATAAATCTTCCATAAAGATGCAATAAGTGTAAATGATGAAGAAAATAACTTGAAACAAGTAGAAATTTGTTGGTTTGGGCAAAGAAGATTGGAAAGAGTGTGAGTTAGAGAGGGAGGGAGTTTGTATTGAAAGTAACCACACCCCTAGGCTGTTGTCACGTTGCTGGCTACTTGTGGGGGCTGATGGCTGGTTCAAACCGGTTCGGTCCGAACCAACCGATTTAACCCAAAATGATTTTTTTAAAAAAATCACATAATTAAACACACTCAATTAACATTAAAATATAGTAAAATAGCATGAAAAACAAACATTAAAATATTGAAAACAAACCAAAACAAACAATTCATTAAAAGAAAATAAACCAGCACTAGTAATTAAAATTCAAACTAAACCCCTCCAAGCTTAAGATCAACATTATTGTAGCAATAAATTGCCCACAATTTACATATCAAAACACAAAATTGAAAAGCTTGGACAAAAAAATTGGGGCAAAACAAAATAAACCAAAAACAAACAACTAAAGCATAAAATAAAGCACCTAAAAATTAAAAACTAAGCCAAATTAAAAGAGATAAAGTTCAATTGGCTTGAAAACATGGAAAACATAAATAGAAAAAATCAATTGAAAGAATCCTTGGCAACTCCTTTGTCCTTAACATCCAAAAGGCATTTGGAATGACGGGGATTTGCCATGGCCTCATCTCTATCAAGTGACCTCTTGATCCTTCTCAATTTGGGGTCACGCTTAATCTTAGCTTCCAATTCCTCTTCCTCTTCACATTCCTTTTGAAGGGCACATTGCTTGTTATATTCCCTAAACTGATTTTCCATCAACGAATAAAAAGGATGCAACTTCTCCTCAACTTGTTCAGGTATCGTGCCCCAAACGGTTTCCGTTTTAGCAACCATGCGCAATGTTTATTTGCAAGGTGGTCATTATACTCCTCATCTTGAGTTGGTTCAAGGAGGATAGAAGGAGGTGGTTTAGAAGTAGCTTCTTGATCACTAGCTTTTTTGGTAATGTAGTTGAAAGTGAGTTCATCATAAGATGATGCCTTGCTAGGATTGATTTCAATAGATATGTCCTCCTCCTTCTTGGCAAATTCCGGCAAATCAAGATATGGGGAAGAAGAGAAAGGTGGAGTAAATCTAATACCGGAATTTGAACCCAAGTGTTCTTAGGAACTGAATTCGTAGGAACATAGTCATGGTGCTTGAAATAATTTTGTACACCCCTTTTATAGGTGTCAATTTCACATTCCATGCGCTCATGACACTCCATAGCACAAATTTCATCAAGAGTGTAGTAAATTTGGCCATGTTCATGAAAAGCGCGGTACCAAGCCCGAATAGTGGTTCTTTGTTCAATGGTAGTGGCACGTTCAAGATGAGGTGGTCTATCGGGTGGAAGAGGCATAGTGCGTGGGTGTGGGTAGGGAGCAAGCCTATGACTAGAAGAAGATGATGAAGAATGTCTACCTATGTTGAGAAAAGAACTTGAAAGCAAAACAAAAATTCTAGCACACAAAAGCAAAATAACAATGCACAGAACAAAATAACTACACATATAGTGCTATATATATAGGCATGCATAAACAAATCCTAAACACTAAAGGAAACCAAAACAAAGTAGGATTTTAATAAACCTAGCACACAAGTCATAGGAAAATGACTAAATAGAATAGGAAAACCTATAAAACAAAGGAATCCAAGTAGTAGTAAGAAATACTTCCCTTGGCAACAAGGATTTGCCAAATTCCATAAATGCCCATGTGCTTGAATTAAATTTCTACATCACAAAAAAATAATTAATAATAAAATATATAAATAGCTAACTATATTATTATTATTATTATTATTATGCAATATATATATATATATATATATATATATATATTATTTCTTTTTGAAAAAAAAAATTTAAGGAAAAAAATAATAAAACAATAAATAAAGAACAAAAATATTTAAAAGGAATTCTAATATAATATACTAAATAAAATGTAAAAACAAAAATTAAAACCCTAAATCAAAACATTAGAAAAGAAAATGCAATATAAATAAATAAACGTGAAATTAAAGATGTGAGTTATCCTCTCTACGAGGGCTTCATATAACATCTTGAGTTAGATGTAGAGATGCATCAATTGCTTTGAAGAGAATGTGGAGTGGCGTAGTAAGCCTTCAAACGTCGCACATTGATGGAAAATGGATTTTGTTTATTACTGACAATCTCAAAGGCACCATTTCCAAACACCTTTGTGACCGTAAAAGGTCGAGACCAACGAGATCGCAACCTGCCTGGAAAGAGTTTGAATCTTGAACTAAATAACAATACCTGTTGCCCAACATAAAAATCTTTCCGAATGACATTCTTATAATGCCATGCCTTTGTTAGTTCCATATACAATCGTGCACTTTCATATGACTCACGGTGAATTTCGTCCAATTCATTAAGATCAAATAACCCCTTCTCACCCGCCGTTTTCAAATCAAAATTTAACTTCTTAATAGCCAAAAGTGCACGATGTTCTAACTTGACAGGCAAATGACATGCTTTTCCAAAAATAAGTCAATAGGGTGACATACCAATTGGAGTTTTAAAAGCAGTCCTATATGCCCATAAAGCATCGTCAAGCTTGATAGACCAATCCTTACGTGAAGAATTTAACATCTTTTATAAGATTTACTTAATCTCCCTATTCGAAACCTCGACTTGATCGCTAGATTGGGGATGATAAGGGGTCCCCGTCTTGAACTTACATCCATATTTCTCCAACAAGGATCAAAATTGGTGATTTTGAAAATGGACTCCATTGTCACTCAAAATCGCCCTAGGAACTCCAAACCTCGAAAAGATGAGTTTCTTAACAAACTTCACAACATCTTTGCCCTTGTTGGTAAGAAGAGCAACGGCTTCCACCCACGTAGACACATAATCCACCGCCACAAGAATGTATTGGTTTTCAAAAGAAATGGAAACGGACCCATGAAATCAATTCCCCAAATATCAAATATTTGACCTCCAAGATCGGCTTTTGCAACATCTCATTCCGCTTTCCATTATTTCCAGTTCGTTGGCATTGATCATAAGTAGCAACAAAAATTCTTGTGTCCTTGAACATGGTTGGCCAATAGAATCCACATTGTAAAATCTTTGCAACCATGCACTCTGTACTATGATGACCACCAGCCGGTTTCGAATGGCAATGCTGGAAAACACTCGGAACTTCCACTTCTGGCATACAACGTTGAATAATGCCATCCGAACATCTTTTGAATAGCAAAGGATTGTCCTACAAGAAATCTTTTAGAGAAGAGAAGAAATGCTTCTTTTGCTACGAAGAATAATCATGAGGTAATTTCTTAGAACAAAGATAATTAACAATATCAGCATACTAAGGCCAATCAACCTTATTTACATGCCATAAAGACTTATCAGGAAAAAGTTCATTAATGGGTAGAGTTACTTCCCTTTCTGAATGCATCCGCAACAAGTGATCAGCCACCGTATTCTTAATACCCTTCTTGTCCTTGATTTCCAGGTCTAATTCTTGTAGTAAAAGGATCCATCGAATCAATCTCGGTTTTTTATCCTTCTTTACCATCAAATACTTCAATGCCGAGTGATCGGTAAAGATCATCTTGGAACCTACAAGATAAGACCAAAATTTATCAAAAGCATAGACAACGACTAATAATTCTTTTCAGTAGTTGCATAGTTAATTTGAGCATCATTAAGCAATTTACTAGCATAATAAATAACATGCAACTTTCCTTCTTTGCGTTGCCCCAATACGGTTCCTACAGCATAGTCACTTGCATCACACATCAATTCGAATGGCAAATTCCAATAAGGTGAAGTGATGATAGAAGCGGAAATTAACTCCTTCTTCAATGTTTCAAAAGCTTTGATGCACTTCTCATCCATCTTGAAAGGAACATCCTTTCCCAATAAAGCACACAAGGGTTAGGTAATTTTAGTAAAATCCTTGATGAACCTTCTATAAAAACCAGCATGACCAAGGAAAACTTCTAATATCTTTCACCGACGTAGGGACGGGAAGCTTCTCAATAGCTTTAATCTTTGCCCTATCTACCTCAATTCCCTTTTTAGAAATCATGAAGTGGCATTTTTTTCCAATATAATGTCTTCACGAACCATGAAGTGGCATTTTTTTCCAATTCAAAGCTAAATTAGCTTCCTCATGCCTGGCCAAAACACGCTCCAAATTTGCCAAACATGCATCAAAAGAGTTACCAAAGACACTAAATTCATCCATAAAGATTTCAATAATGTCCTCCACCATGTCAGAAAACATAGCCATCATGCACCGTTGGAAAGTAGCTGGAGAATTACACAATCCAAATGGCACACATCGAAACGTAAAGGTACCATAAGGACATGTGAAAGTGGTCTTCTCTTGATCCAAGGGGTCAATTGCTATTTGGTTGTATCCGAAATAACCATAAAAAAAGTAATATAACTTGTAACCCGCCAACCGCTCCAACATTTGATCAATGAATGGTAAAAGAAAATGATCCTTACGAGTTGCAGCATTAAGCTTCTTATAATCAATGCACACACGCCAATCATTAACAGTGCGCATGGCAATCACCTCCTTTCTTTGGAACCACTTGGACTAGACTAACCCAAGTACTATCTGAAATGGCATAAATAATCCCAGCATCAAGTAGCTTAATCACCTCGGCTTTCACTACTTCCTTCATATTTGGATTGAGACGACTTTGAGGTTGAATCGTCGGCTTGTGCTCTGGCTCCATAAGAACCTTGTGAGTACAAAAGGCGGGGTTGATGCCTCTTATATCTCCTAATGATCGAGCCAACACCTTCGGATATTTCCATAGTAGCTCAATGACTTTCTCCTCTTCAAGCGTAGTCAAATCAGACCACAGGATGATTGGCAGAGTTTCCTCTTTGTCTAGAAACAAGTACTTCAAATGTGAAGGTAAAGGAGCAAGTTCTGGCTTGGATGGTGATGCATGCTTATCATCCTTGGGTGGTCGATCAAGAGGTTCAAACCTTTCCCTACGAACAAATCCATGCCCTTCTAAATATTGAGCTTGAGCCTTAAGCTTCTCATCCTCATCTTGCAAGTCAGAACTCAAATGCAAACAAGTTTCTAGATGATCGTTAGACAGTTCCTTAACACATTGCAATTTTGATAAGGGATCAATCACATCAACCATAAAACAAGCATCTAAATCCTCTACAGAATCAAAATCTCTAACAGCTTCCAACACATCAAATTCCTCTTAAGCTTCTCCTAATTGTAAAGTTAATTTACCATTCTTCACATTAATCAAAGCACCAATAGTAGATAAAAAGGGACGTCCTAGAATAATAGGTACATCTATGTTCTCACCAATATTCATAACCAAGGCATCAACAGGAAAATAAAATTTACCGACTTTAACTAAAACATCCTTAATGATTCCTTCAGGGTATTTCACTGATCTATTAGCAAGTTGTAGTGACACCCTCGTTGGCTTCAAATCTCCAATCTCTAAAGTCCCAAACAAAGACAAGGGCATCAAGTTAATGCTAGCACCCAAATCACACAAACATTTATCAATAACAAAAGAACCAATATTGCAAGGAATCGTAAAACTCCCTAGATCTTTCATCTTCATTAGTAGCTTAGAGTGATTTTGAATAATGGCACTACATTCTTCAGTCAAAGCTATTGTAGCCTTCTTTTCCAACTTTTTCTTTCTACTCACGATCTCCTTCAAATACTTTGCATATAAGGGTATTTGAGCAATGGCTTTAGTGAATGGAATGTTGATCTGAATCTTTTTGAACATCTCCAAGAACTTGTTGAAATTCTCCTCATCATTCCTTTTATTTAGCCTTTATAGAAAAGGAACCGGTGGCACAACAGGATTGA
>CANYLF012646897.1:0-12743 GCA_948193215.1 Bocquillonia castaneifolia
AATTTGGTACTTTTGGTACCTAAAGATACTGGGTCCTTCAATGTTATTACATGTGCCCTTAGAAATCCAAACTAACTTTGTTTTGGATTCTTTTTCATAGCACATTTGTAGGGAATATGACCAAAATCACCTTAATAAAAATAATGTCATTTAAGTTCTATCTCTATATGGTGATGCATGGTAAGCTCTTTTTCTCCCATAAAAAATGCACCATGAGAAGAAGAAGATGACGAATGATAAGAGAAAAAAATACAAAATGAAATGCATGAGAAAAAATTTTCAAGGAAAAAGAATGTCCAAAGATAAACAATCTTAATTGATGTTAGATACCCTACAAGATGCTTAATTTAATGAAATGTAAAAAAGAAATTTAAGTCGGTGTTTAATAAAAATATTTTAGCAAAGGAGATAATTCCCATCAATCATACCCAATTCCCTCTTAATAAAATTCATTTGAACTTCATTTAAGGGTTTTATAAAGATATCCGCAAGTTGGTTATTTGTGTTAATGAATTCTAACACAATATCTCCTTTTTGCACATGATCACGCAAAAAATGATGCCTAATATCAATGTGTTCACTTCTAGAATGTTGAATTGGATTCTTTGATAAATTAATGGCACTACTATTGTCACATTTAATAGGAATGTGATCAACTTTGAGTCCATAATCCATTAATTGTTACTTCATCCACAAAACTTGTGCTCCACAACAACCCGCTGCCACATATTATGCTTCTGCGGTTGATAATGCAACGGATGCTTGTTTCTTACTACACCATGAGACCAAACAATTTCCAAGTAGTTGACATGTACCTATCCATCAAGCTACCCACAAAGTCAGAATTGAAGTAAGCAATCAACTCAAATGATGCACTTCTAGGATACCAAAGACCCAAAGATAAGGTGCCGTGCAAGTATTTTAAAATCCTTTTAACAGCATTTAAATTAGACTCTCTTTTGTTTACCCCGAATTGGCATGTGAATTCATTGCAACTCTCAAGAAGTCTATGTTTAAAGGATGCATTGAGTTTAAATTGTTCAATAAACGTAGGGTGCTTAGTAAGGATAATATGAATGAAGTTTTGGGTGTAGAAAGTGAGGGTTATGAAGAAGTCCCTAAAGACTTTAACCAAGGTGCATTTTGGAAAGAAATTTTAAGGGAAAACTACTATAATTCCTCCCAATCTAAGGCCTCAAAAAATTAAAAATCATGCTTTTCAAGTAATACATAGGTGGCTATTATATACCATCTTTGGTAGAAAAGAAAGTAGGGGAAATGTTTCTAAGGATCAATTATTCATGCTTTGGTGTATGGTGAACAAGGAAAAGTGCTCTTTGGCATCATTTTTGTTTGATAAGTTCACTAGGACAAGTGTTAGCATTAAGGGTAAAATTATGTGTGGAATGTTTGCCACTCAATTAGCTATTCATTATAAGGATCTTGACCCTAAAAACACCCTACTTTATCGACTCTCTAAGGAAAATTTGAATTGTGCCTATTTGTCTAATATTAATGTTTGTGTGTGGAAAAATGAGAAATGGCAGCTGCTAGAGAAGATGGACAAGGGAAAGTCGGTGACAAAAAGGAAGAAAGGAGAGGGCTCATCTAGGCAATCTCATGGTGAGGAACATGAAGCTCTAACACAACATCCATCCTCAAGAGGCCAAGCACCGCACTACATCGAAAGGGTTCTCAACCGGATTAACCAACTAGAAGAGAGGCTCAACACTATGGAAGCAAACACAAATGCAAGACTAGATGGGATGCAAAACTCAATTGATGGGTTGACCGGAGAAATGAGGAACTTTGGCACTCAATTGGCCCATTACTTCGGCAACATGAACATTCATCCCCTACCATCATCCTCACCGCATGACATTTGATCATTCTTACTTATTATGCATGCTAACAAACATTTTATGTTTATTTGCTCCATACTTTATTTTTTTTATTTTGGATAAATGTAATAACTTTGATGATGCACTTATTTCCATTTACTTTTTAGGACTTAGATTTTATGTTTTGGCATGCTAGGTGCCCTAATCCATTATGTGAGTAATTTTGACACATTTGGTGGACCCTTGGTTCCACAACTCATGTATGGATTTTATGCTCTCACTTGTGAATGTGATTAGCTTTGATTCTCATAATATTGCTTTATAATGATTGCCTACGAAATGTCCTTTTTCAATTGCGATTAATACACCCATTTCAAGGTACTTTATGAGAATTGGAGCCAATGAGGACATTGCCTCATTTAAGTTTGGGGGAGTGAGTAAGTTGCTCACAATTGTTACCTTTTGATTTTTGCATCTCCAATCTGAAGTAATTTGCGCTTTTATGATTGAATCACTCAAAGGTTAGTCCTCTCAAAATTCTACCAATTATTGCCCATTTCCTACCTTAGTTTAGTTTAATTTTGTGTTTTAATTTCTCGCTTTTATATTTTGCCTCAATTTCGTTTGTTTTGCCTACTTGTTTAGTTTGCTTTAATTTTTCACTTATTTTGATTTCCAACAAAGTTTTCTCTTATCAATGCTTAAAATTTTTCTCAAATATTTGATTTTACTATTTTTAAGTTGCCTATCCCATATTTCATGCCTATTCATACATTTGCATTTTATTGTGAATATTTGCATTTGTGTGTAGTAAATCAAAGCCAATCAACTTTTAAGATTTGAATTTGCATTTTAATCCTCTAATCAATGTTTTTGCAAAATATTTTTGAACCTCGAGAGCTAATTTATGATTGTGGAAAGTTGAGACTTTTGCTAAAATTTTTAACTCAAATGCATTCTAAAAATAAAGTTTTCTTTACGATTAGGAAGCGGGTTTTCATTTGGATATGTGGGTGAGGATTTTGTTTCCAACCCTAAGCTTTTGCCAAATTAGGTTTTTAATCGCCTCCTTAATCAATGAATGTGGGCCAAAACTCTGTCCCGAAGGTCTTTCTAGCCAACATTTATTGCATCTTTCATTTGCACGTTTAAGGTCCTTACATCTACTCCAATGGGTGAGTACACGCTCACTTATGAGTACCTTTTATACCTTAAATTGGCCTTAGTGGAGAGCCGGGTGCAAACATAAAAAATGCGAGTATTCATGAAAACGAAGCTAAGTATCCATGATAAGGACAATCTTGCTATGAATAAGGCAAAATTTTGCCATTAAAAGAAAAGAAAAGGCAAATAAAAAAAGAAGAAAAAGAAAATTTGCATTACATTGCATTCATGGAATAAGTTGGCTTAGACTTAGGGGCATGTGGGGTCCACCTTGGTTCAAGGAGTTGGTTAAGATCCTAATGGAAGTAAGGGAGTAGTTTTGGATGCACGAGCCCTCTAACATCTACCTTAAAGTGAGACCTCCTAAACCCAATTATCATGAGATGATGTTTTGAATGTATAAGTTAAACTTGTTAGCACTATTTTTGGCTAGTACGAATCATGAGTTAATGATTGAGTGTGATTAACTTTTGTGGTTGGTTGATTAGTTTATTAAAGAGTATATTATTGTCTTAAACTTTGATTGGCCTTTTTTTACTATGTTTGGTGACCTTAGGAAGGTAGTCTAGGGCATGTGCTTTCATGAGAACCTACACCTATATGCTTGTTTTGCTTTTATGTTTTGTTTGGTTTATTGTTTGCTTGAGGACAAGCAAAGCTCTAAGATTAGGGGAGTTTGATGTGTGTGCAACACACATAAGGATTAGAGCCTTAACATGCATCATTTAGGAGCGTTTAACCCCAATTAAAGTGCAAATCATGCATAATTATACCTTTATTGCGCTTGATAAGCATATGTGTATTTGATAGCTTAATTCATTATTTTATGTGTCATTTATGCTTATTTTGATGTGATCTCATGTAGGTTACAAAGGCTTTGGAGGAGGCTTGAGACTTAAAGCTTAAAGGGGAGCTCCCGAAAGCTGTTTTCAATAGAGCAGTAAAATGCGAAGGACAATTTGGGAAGGAAAATGATGGATTCAAAAAATATGCAAAACATAAAAGTTGAATTAAACTTCCTGAAATTCACTTTAGGCTCAAGAATTTTTTGATTCGGAGTCCAGACGACAAAGTTATGCCCTCTGTAAGTTGAGCCTTCAAGTTGAAGACCAGGGAAGAAGAGCCTCAGAAGTGTGCCACGGGCCGGGTGCCATGCCACACACGACTATGCCTCACTTTTGCAACCCATTTTAGCCAGAAATGAAGGAACACTCTCAGGTCGATGCCATGGGCCGTGTTCCAGGCCACACACTGCCGTGCTTCACCTAAAACTCCTTTATAAGCCTCCAAATTGCCCCTTTTTGAACCCTAGCCGACTTTAGACCATTTTTAGAGATTAGACAGTGATAGAAATAGTATTTTTAGTGAGAGAAACTTGTAATTAGAGTAGTATTAATTAATTTTAAATTAGATTAAGCTTGTAAACAACTTTCTTATCATCAATTAATCTTAGTTTACATTTACTTTTCTAAGGATTCTCTACTTTATGCTATTCTCTTTAGTTCTTATGGGTAATAATCTTCCACCCTCTTTATTTATTATTGAGTTATGTTTTATTGTACTGGGTAGTGAGTAGTTTCCCTTGCTCTAGGGCTTGTGAAGCCCCTTTGCCATGAATATGTATTGATGTGGTTTATTTGTATTTGCTTATGACTTTCTCTCTCTTAGGGTTTATCCATACATGTGGTTATTTGTGTATTTGTGTGCTTGATCACCACATAGATGCTATTTGTTTGGTAATTGATGTTGATCGATATTGATTGCTATTGGCTAAAGGTATGGGTATGTGAGAGTTTACCATTTTCGCGAGAGCTTGGTGGTTGATTGCAAGGGCATAGAAGGGACTTCTATTACTTCATGTTAGATGCTAGTATTTAGGTTATCGTGAGAGTCTTAATCTTTGCTAGTATTCTTAATATTCTTGACCTAGAGATAGGCTAGAGTTAGCTTGCCTTCCCTATCCCTTAGAAAGTGTTTGTATAACCAAATTTATGTTTGATCGTTCTTGATTGTTCATGGTAGAGGGGTAGATCTTGCTCTAGGGTGCTTTATATTGAATTGTCATTTTCTTAATATTTTAATTTGCTTTTAATCAATTGCTTGTTTAGTTGATTTAGTTAGGTTTAATTGTCTATTTCTAATTGTCTATTTCCATAGTTGTTTTTATTGCTCTTTAATCAAAATTCTATTATGATTGTTTGGATAATCTCATTGTGAGTTGTATGGTCATCATTCGAATTGCCAACTCCTTTGGGAAAACGATACTCGAACTTACCTCTTTCTACTTGGCGACACCCGTGCACTTGCGGGCTTACCACCCTACAAGTGAACAATTTTAGAATTAAACATAAATGCATCAAAAATAATCGATTCTTAAAAAATTAAACCAGAATCAATTCAAAAAATTTCAGTTCATTCTAGCACATTCATTAGACCCAACAATTAAACAATTTCAGTATTAAACATAAATGCATCAACAATAATAAGTTCTTTAATTTCAATTCTTAAAAAATTAAACCATAATCAATTTAAAAAATTTCAGTTTACAAAATTTCAGTTCTTAAAAAATTAAAAAAAACCTCCAAAAGTATGTTTTGTTGATCACTAGTGAATGTCCAGACAAGCCCATCTACTATATTCAGGTCTTGAAATAGTTTTCCTAAAAAATCCCTTCAAGTGGACTCATTTTCTCCTCTGATAATTGCCCAAGCTATCGGGAACATCTAGTTGTTCCCATCCCTCCTAACAACGCTCAATATTGCACCACCAATCACAATTTTAAGGAAAGCCCCATCTAGTGATATGAAAGGCATGCAACTGTCCGAAAAACCCTCCCTAATACCACTAAAACATATATACAAAGACTCAAAAACACACTTATCAATCCTTAGGGGTCTATCCACTTCAAGAATAAAACTACCCTCCCTATCCGATCTCTTCAATTCATTGATATAAGACCTCAATTTTGCATAGTGTGTTTCTAGAGACCCTCTCAATATATCTATAGCAAACTTCACAGCCCTATATGATGTCCTTATATTCACTTCCAAGTCATACATATGAAGCATATCGGCTTTCAAATCTGCAGTAGTGTAAGAAGGTTTACTTGTAAAAGCATAAAGATACTCATTTGCATGCCACTTGGATGTTGCCATTTTGTTTGATGTGCTTTTAGAACATTTATGGATACCATTATAGGACTTCACCGTAAATGAGGCCTCATCGGGTAGGTTGCTACCATAAATCCTCCATTTACAACCTAGTTGGCAAAGGGCCTCCATTTTATTATTTTAAGTCCTCTTCCAATGAATCTTATAGCCTTGAGCAATGGCATAATTTTGTACAACTCCCCTCAACTTATCAACATTTGAAAATTTCATCTTCAACTTGAAATCAAATTCCTATTGGTTACAGTGTGGGTTATAAACTATTTTATCCTTCTTCATTGATGTGTGTGTAACATACATAGGAATTAAAGCCTTAACATGCCTCATTTAGGAGCTTTTAACCCCATTTAGAGTGCAAATCATGCATATTTATAACTAGATTGCACCTAATGAGCACATGTTTATTTGAATGCTTAATTCTTGGTTTTATATGTCATTTATGCTTGTTTTGATGTGATTTCATGTAGGTGTAAGGTTTAGAGAGGTTTTGAATAAAACACAAAGGCTTTGGAGGAGGTTTGGAGCTTCAAGCTTAAAGACAAGCCTTGAGGAGCTCCTGAAAGCTATTTTCAATGGAGTAGTAAAATGTCGAGGGCATTTTGGGGATGAAAATCATCGAATTATAAAATTTGTAAATCAGGAAAGTTAAAGTACACTTCCTTAACTTCACTTTAGCCTAAAGAATTTCTCGATTCGGAGTCTGGATGACAAAGTTATGCCCTCTGCAAGTTGACCCTCCAAGATGAAGACTAAGGAAGAAAAGCCTCAGGAGTTTGCCACGGCCTGTGGCAACATCCACATGGCCCATGGCACATCTCTGAGACCCCTCTCTTACCCCTTTTTCCAGAAATGAGGGAGCTACCTCGGGAGTTTGCTATGGCTCGTGGCAACGTCCACATGGGCGGTGGTAATGTCCACACGGGCCGTGGTAAACACCTAGGCAACCCCTATAAAAGCTTTTAAAACACCTCTTTTTGTACCCTAGCCAACTTTAGACCATTTTCAGAGATAAAATAGAGAGAGAAACAGTATTTTTAGTAAGATAAACTTGTAATTAGAGTAGATTAACTTAGTTTTAGGTTAGATTAAGTTGTAAGAACTCTTTAATTTCATCAATCTATAAAAAGTACCTTGACTATTTTGGAGAAATCTTTGGTTCTATTTACTTTTCTTAAGTTTCTATGGGTAATATCTCTTCAATCTTCATCTTTATCTTTGATTTATGTTTATTTGCCATGATGTGTGAGTAGATTTACATGCTCTAGGATTGGGTGAAGCTTGTTATATGTGATGATGCTTTGAATGTGTTTGTATGCAATTGCTTGGGTTTTCTCTCTCTTAAGGTTTCGTGTATATTGTTATATTGTGTTTTTATGTTGATGGCCACTTCATGAATGTTTTATTAATACTTGATGGCATTCAGAAACTTTGTTGGGTGTGGACATACATGCAAGGATGCTAGTGTGATTTGTTTGTAAGAGCTCTCAAGGACATTAGTACGGGATTTTGGTAGATAAAGTGTTTATAGGATTGCTTTCCATCCTAAGGGGTTTGTGAGAGCTTGTCCCCATGTTTGGTGATTCACGGTCTTCGGCCTAGAGATAGACTTAGACTATTAAAAAAACCCTTTCACCCATAATGTGAGTTAACCTAGGCAATTATATGCTTTTGTGTTTAATGTGTTGTTGCTAGAACTAGTGGATCTTTATCCTAGAGTTTGTTCCCATTGATTGAATTTTTATTTGCTATAATTGTGTTTT
Source organism: Bocquillonia castaneifolia (assembly GCA_948193215.1). Taxonomy (NCBI): domain Eukaryota; kingdom Viridiplantae; phylum Streptophyta; class Magnoliopsida; order Malpighiales; family Euphorbiaceae; genus Bocquillonia; species Bocquillonia castaneifolia. Next base: position 7,933 of record CANYLF012646897.1, read on the forward strand.
GTTTACCTTTATTCAATTGCTAGCTTAATGAATTTGAGTTAGGTTAATCGCATTGTTTTATTTGATTACTTTCGTTCTTGTTTGTTTTTACCATAAACTCATTATTGATAGCTTGGATAACCTTGGTAGATTGTATGATCAATACTTGAATTACCAACTCCTTTGGGAAAACGATACTTGAACTTACCTTTTATTACGTGACGACACTCGTGCACTTGCGGGTAGTCAAGTTTTTGGCGCCGTTGCCGGGGAGTTGGTGCTTAATTTGATATTGATTGATAATTTGCATGATTAATTCAAGCGTTTTTTTTTTTGTTTATTGATTCTTTTTCAACTTTATAGTTCTTGTTCATTAATTTTCTTGTTTGTTCTATAGGTGCATGAACCTACCCCCTAACTTTGACCCGGAAATAAAAAGAACACTATCCCGAATTAGAGTTGCAAGGAGGAAATTTGAAGCTTTATTAAGAGACTAAATGGTGGATTATATTCCACCACACCAAGTTCCACCAAATGGAGGCAATGGTATTCAAAGGCCATTAAGGGAATATGCTCCTAATCACCAAGGTATTGGACAACCGATTGTTGGACCTGGTATAGTTCCTAACAACTTTGAACTAAAGCCGGCGTTAATGTAAATGATCCAACAAAATCAAATTGGAGGCAATGGTGTATAGGATACAGACGCACATGCTCATTTGCCCAACTTCTTGGAAATATGTGCCACAATCAAGATTATTGGTGTCCCTCCGAAAGTGATACAACTACGGCTTTTTCCTTTCTCTTTAAGGGACAAGGCCAAGATTTGGTTATCCTCTATGCCCGCCAGTACCTTCAATACATGGGGAGAACTTTCACAAACATTTCTCAACAAATAATTTCCGGCCACTAAAATCGCAAAGTTAAGGGAAGCAATCATAAAACAACAATATGATGAGTGCTTGTACGAAGCATGGGAGAGATTCAAGGATCTTGTAAGGAGATGCCCTCATCATGGTTTGCCCGAATGGCTTGTAGTGCAAACTTTTTACCAATAAATCTCACCTCAAACAAGATTGAGCTTAGATGCGGTGGCGAATGGAAGTTTGATGAATAAAACCCATCAAGAGGTAATGGACTTAATTGAAGACATGGCTTTGAATAGTTTTCAATGGGGGAGTAATGATACAAGAATTGTAAGGAAGCAAGCCGGTGTTATTGAAATGGATGATGTGACGGCTATACATACCAAGATAGATGCTTTGACTAGGCAATTGTCAAAGATGCAAGGGAGTGGTATGGCTTCTACTCAACATCATGTCTCTATATGTGAATTATGTGGAGGTATTGGGCATGTTAGCGAAGCATGTGAGGTAGGAAACCAATTTTCTACAAGTGGGAAAGTGTTAATTTTATGGGTAACCAAGGGGGTAATCCATTCTCAAATACCTATAACCCCGGTTGGAAAAACCACCCAAACCTATCATGGGGAGGGAACCAAAACCAACACCAAAACCATAACCAATCAAACTTCAACCCAAGGCAACCCAACTACCAAAGGCCACCCTTAAACACTCAGGCCCCAACGAACCACCCACCCTACCAAAACCAATATCACCCCTACCAAGACTCTAAGCCATCTGTGGAGAGTTTCATGGAGACTATGATGAAACAACAAAAGGAAATGATGGCAAACCAACAAAAAATGATAGAACAACTTTCTCATAAAGTTGATCAATTAGCCACTCACAACAAGATCCTAGAAACCAAATAGCCAACTAAGCACCTTCCTCTTCTAAACAACCAATTCCTAGCCAACCACAATAAAACCCCAAAGGACATGCCAATGCCATATTCTTGAGAAGTGGTAAGGAAGTGAAAGGAAGAGTTGGTGAGGACACCAAGTCAACTCCAAGTTTGGGGGATGAAGAGCAGATTGATGAAAAGGTAGATGAGGAGATTGAATGTAAACCTCATGTGGTGAGTGAGAAAAACATAAAAGAGATTGAGAAGAAGGATGATGCTTTGTTGAATCAATCTGCAAAGGCCAAAAGTTGATGAGACCAAGCCTAAAAAGGATTCTAAAGTTTTTGTGCCTCCCTTGCCATTTCAAAAGAGGCAAGAAAAACCAAAGCTTGAATAATAATTTTCTAAGTTTGTTGAAGTGTTTAAGAAGCTTCACATCAACATCCCTCTCTTGGAAGCTCTACCCCAAATGCCAGTCTACTCAAAATTTTTAAAAGATATCATGGGCCACCGGAGGGAATTGAAAGATGTAGAAATCGTTACTTTGATCGAGGAGAATAGTGTGGTTATCCTCAATAAACTACCACCAAAGCTAAAGGATCCGGGTAGTTTTTCTATCCCTTGCTCTATAGGAGCTATGACTTTTGACAAAGCTTTATGTGACGTTGGGGCTAGTGTGAGCTTGATGCCATTGTCGGTTAGTAAGAAGTTGGATGTAGGTGACTTGAAACCAATAACTATCTCATTGCAATTGGCAAATAGATTCGTAACCTACCCCTTGGGGATCCTTGAGAATGTACCTATCAAGGTTGGGAAGTTTTATGTCCCAGTTGATTTTGTTGTGTTGGACATGAAGGAAGACAAGCATATCCCCATCATACTTGGGAGACCTTTCCTTGCCACCGTCGGTGCTCTCATCGATGTGAAGAATGGGAAGTTGACATTTAAGGTGGAGGATAAAATTGTAGAGTGCACCTTAGAGGAAATTAACAAAAAGCCTATGGTTCATGAAATAGAAAGGTGCATAAGAGTGGATATTATTGATGAATTGGTGTAAGAGGTTATGGGAAGGAGAACTCCTAGTGACCCACTTAATGAATGCTTGCAATTGGAGAAGGAAGACCTATCAAAGGAGGCCCTTCACTTTGTATGGAGTATGGAAGCCAATCCACCCTATCCAAAGAAGTATGTGCCTATTTTTGAACCATTAAGAAGAAATGAGGACCTCAAGGACAAGGCCAACAATGAAGCTCCTAAGGTAACTCTAAAGCCACTTCTCAAGCAATTGAGGTATGAATTTCTTGACCCTAACTCTCATTTCCCAATTATTATGCACAATGCCTTACCTTGTGATGAATTGGATGTGTTGAAACATGCACTTGCACCTTTTAGGAAATCATTAGGTTATAGCATTGATGACATAAAAGGCATTCATCCTTCATTGTGCATGCATCGCATTCATATGGAAGAGGGCTTTAAGCCATCAATTGAGCCTCAAAAGAGGTTAAATCCAAACATGAGGGAGGTGGTTAGGAAATAAGTGATCAAGCTTCTTGATGCGGGAATTATCTATTCAATTTTTGATAGTAAGTGGGTCAGTCCGGTACAAGTTGTACCTAAGAAAGGGGGAATAACGGTTGTCGAGAATGAGAAAGGGGAGACCATGCCAACTAGGTTAGTAACGGGGTGGAGAATGTGCATTGATTATAGGAAGTTGAATTCCAACCCTAGAAAGGACCATTTTCCATTGCCCTTCATTAACCAGTTCTTGAGAGCCTAGCTAAGCATAAATACTTTTGTTCTCTTGATGGTTACTCCGGGTTCTATCAAATACCAATCCACCTCGATGATCAAGAAAATTCAACATTCACATGTCCTTATGGCACATTTGAATTTAGAAGGATGCCTTTTGGGTTGTGTAATGCACCCGCAACATTTCAAAGATGCATGCAATCTATCTTTTGTTATTATATTGATGATTGTGTAGAGGTATTCATGGATGATTTTTTTGTGTATGGCTCTACATTTGATGAATGTTTGTCCAATTTAGTAACGGTTCTGAAAAGGTGTGAAGAAACTAACTTGGTCCTAAATTGGGAGAAATGTAATTTTATGATCACGGAAGGAGTTGTGCTAGGGCATTTTATCTCGGAGCGTGGGATTGAAGTTGATAAGGCAAAGGTGGAAATCATAGAGCACATGTCCCCACCAACCAATGTGAGGGATGTGCGAAGCTTCTTGGGACATGCCGGCTTCTATAGATGATTCATCAAAGACTTTTCTAAAATTTCTAAACCTTTGTACAATTTACTTTCTAAAGATTGTGATTTTGTGTTTGATGATGCTTGTTTAAATGCTTTTAATAGGATCAAGGAGGCACTTGTCACGGCACCTATTGTCCAACCACCAGATTGGAATCTCCCCTTTGAGCTAATGATGGATGCAAGTGACTATGAAATATGGACGGTGCTTGGGCAAAGAAGGGATGGAAAGCCACATGTGGTATATTATGCAAGTCGGTTGCTAGATGAGGCCCAAATCAACTACACCACAACGGAAAAGGAGTTTTTGGCTGTTGTGCATGCCTTGGACAAATTTTGACAATACTTGGTGGGGTCTAAAGTGGTTGTCTTCACCGACCATGCGGCTATCAAGTAACTCATGACAAAGAAGGATGCAAAAGCTAGACTTATCCGTTGGGTGCTCCTACTCCAAGAGTTCGATATTGAGATCCAAGACAAGAAAGGTGTAGAAAATGTTATGGCAGATCATTTGTCAAGACTAGAGGGAATGGATGACTTGCTTTCAAGGGAAACCCCCATCAATGATGATCTTCTGGGGGAGAATTTGTGTCAAGCTCAAGAAATCATTACCCCAAGTCCATGGTATGCGGATATAGTTAACTACTTGGTATGTGGTGCGTTACCTACGGAGCTTACCTATACCCAAAGAAGGAAGTTCTTGAGGGATGTTAGAAGATATCATTGGGATGAGCCACTCCTTTTCAAGGCTTGTCCGGATGACATTGTGAGGAGATGCATCCCCGAAGATGAAGTACAAGCCATTCTCTATCATTGCCATGCATC
>CANYLF012646917.1:0-10557 GCA_948193215.1 Bocquillonia castaneifolia
GGGAGGGAGAGAAACTTGCGTAGGGAGAAAATAATAGGAGAGAGAGTGAGTTTCCTACACTAATTAATCTCCTTATATATGGAGTAAAACCTAATGACTAAAGGAGATTTCCTAATAGGAATAAAAGACTTCCTAATAAAGTTATAAACTAATAGGGAAAACTAAAATAAAACCCAAAACAAGATAGGAAAACAAACTTTCCTTATCTTACACTCCTAAAATAAAGGGAATAATAAAAATAAGTCCAGAATTAATTAATCTTCACAAAATCAAAATTTCTCCATCTCCAGCACAGGAAGGTTGCAACATATGAGGGGTGACCACGACCAGTCCAAAATAGTCTTCTTGTTCAATTACAGCAATTTCTCCATAAAACCTTGATTTTCACCAATGGAGCTAAAAATATACTTTTTAGCTCGTTTTCACCATTTAATCAACATTCCACCTTCTAAATAAAAAAAAAATACAATTTTCACAAATAAGCTCAATATCCAACCAAACAAGAGGGAATTAAACACAATAAAACATATATAATTACAACCTATCAATGGAATATTGTGTAATACAAATTTTTTTTGATGTTAACGAGACTTTGTCACAAGGTGAATCTCTTTAAATTTTGTTTCAATTTATTTAGTTATATAAAAATGTATTTCTCATTCTATTCTTTTTCATTTTTATGTTTAGATCCTAAAAGAATTTCTCAAATTCTAGCTTATAGAAAGGCAATTCTCCAACGGAGAATAGCACTAGATTTGAAGAGGGAAAAGTTTCATGTTGTTAACAATTCGACTCAAACACTAAGTAAGTTGAATGTTATATAATTTCATATCAAATAATTATATTATGATTTTTTTATGTTTTACATTTGCGTAATTGTTTATGTTTTTTTTTTTCCTAAATGATGAACAACATTCGGGAGTTTTAGTCTCTCATGATATTCTTTTTCATTTTTGTGTATAGATCTTAAAAGAGATTCTAAAATCCTAGCTTATAGAAAAGCAATACTCCAATAGAGAATAGCACAAGATTTGAAGAGGGGAAAGTTTAATGGTGTTCACAATTCGACTAAAATACTAGGTGAGTTGAATGCTATATGATTTTATATCAACTAATTGTATTATTATTTTTTTATGTTTTACATTTGCATATTTATTTGTGTTTTTTTCTAGATAATGAACAACATTCGAGAATTTTTAGCCTCTAAACAAGCAAGATTGAGACGACGAATTGCATTAGATTTGAAAAGCAAAAATCTCATGGTATTAATTTGAGAAATGAAATGAAAGGTAATTTAGTTTTTTGTTATAAGATTATTTTTATTATTTTTTGAAAAAAAATTATCTTTGTAAATTTATTGTTATTTAATTGAGCATATAATTTTAATTTTTCCATAATAAATGCAAATACATTATATATATATCATTTTTTTATAGGTCATGAGCATAAGGGTTGGACATTTGAAAAGCTATGCAACGTATGTGATTTTTGTGGGACAATCCTTTGGTATGAAGAAAGGAATCAAAAGACTAAACAAATCTCAAATCCAAAATTCTTTTTGTGTTGCACGGATGGGAAAGTCAAACTACCATTGCCAAAAGATGATCCTGAATTTCTTAAGAAGCTTATGGACTATCATGGTGGGAAATTATCAAAGATGTTTCAAGAAGATATCAGAGCTTATAATTCTATGTTCAGCTTTACTTCTATGGGAGGACATGTTGATAATGCCATCAACACCAAACATGGTCCATATTGCTTTCTACTTTATGGGCAAAACTAACACTTTATTGGTTTATTGTTGCCACAACTTAATTGCAAGCCTAAATTTTCCCAACCCTATATTTATGACACGGACAATGAAATTCATAATAAGGTTGAAGCTATAAGCTCTAATAAGAGACTGAGTAGTCTTGATGTGAAAATAATTGAATGATTACTTATGATGTTAAATGATAATAATGTCTTAGTCCAATTTTTCCGTTTTGCAAGAGATATGCTTTAGACTTCGAATGTGCCAGATTTGAAGCTAAAATTGATTCGTAGAAGACAACAAGATGGGTATCAAACGTGATTTCCATGTAAGTTGAATGTTAAATATGACCTTAGATATTCATAACATCTAACTACTTTAAGTGTGACATTAGATGTTCCTAATATCTAACTAATTTAAGTGTGACTTTATATATTCTTAACATCTAATCAACTTAAATTTTTTGAAATAGTTTCTTTTTTTATGATAATATTACTAAATTAAATGCTTAATTAATTTTTAATCGTTATAAAGAATAAATTCAAAAACTTTAATGGAATCTAAAAGGACACATAACTATATATTAATATGAAAGATATTCATAAGTAATCATTAAAAATTATCTAACAATCCGCGCATCGTGCGGGCATAACGCTTGTTGAGCTTAAAAGATAATTGTTTTAATTGAACTAAAAATTATTTTCGTTATCTAAACCCATGATAAGTATATACAAGTAACAAAATGCTAAGTTCCCTGTAATGGGAGTCTAGGGTTTCCTCTTTTGTGAGTGAATTAGGGTTTTTCCCTTGTGGAACCATAATTCTTATTGAGTATTATGTTATCCTATCACTATTAGGATTGCTTCATGCCCTTTGCTTCATCAATTCTATTTTTTAAACCGATTCTATCCAAACACCATACCACAATTCAGAAATCATTAAGCCAAAATTCCATTCCCTCTTAAACATTATCCGCTATTTTCTGTTTATTATTCTTTTCCTAAAATTTGTTGATTTATTTTGCTAGGTTTTCTTTTGTTTCATATCCAGGAATTAGGGTATCGATTGTGGCTGTGATCTTCTTGGGATTTTAAGATGTTGAAATCGAACGTTATCGTAACAAGTGCAACGAGCAGCACATTATTGGAAGGCCAAAAGGGGAACACAGATGGGGAGGAGGAAAAGGATGTGATTGAGGTACCAAAGGAAGTCCTTGCTGAGTAAAATCCCTTACAATTTTGTTTAATAGGAAAATTATGGACAGATCATCCTTATAATAAATTTGCCATAATGGACACAATGAAGAGGGTCTGAAAACCTAAGCATGGAGTTGAATGTAGGGAGTGGGGAAAATAACTATTTATTTCCCAAATTTTTCATTAACAGGACTTACAAATGGTGATCGAGAACATACTTTGGCATTTTGAGAAGAATTTGTTTGTTCTAAAGGAAGCAACAGGGAATGAATAACCTCCATCCTTTACTTTATCTCAAACCCAAATCTGGTTGAAAGCTTATGATCTCCCGCTTATTTGTATGACAGAAAATATGGCACGATTGCTAAGTAAAAAGATTGGAGAGTTTCAGATAATGGATGTCCTAGATTCAATCCAATGGGGCAAGTATATACGGTTCAGAGTAGTTATGTATCTTCAAATATCCTTAATTAAAGGTACAACCAGTGTTTTAAAAACTGAACCAGAGACTGAACCGGTGAGCCCAGCGGTTCAAGGTTTAACCGGTTCAGGGATATAAGGTAATTTTTAATTTTTTTTATTTTTTTAAATTTTTTTATATGTAGATCGGTCTCACCGGTTCAACCGATCAGAACCGGTAAAAAACTGGTCAAATCCGATTTTTAGTGTTTTCCGGACAGGACCAGTCACCGGTTCGCGGTTCAACCAGTCCGATCGGCCAGTCCGGTCCGGTTTTTAAATCAGTGGGTACAACAATAAAATTGGTAGAATCTCACTACTGTTGGATTTCGCTCAAGTATGAGTGTTTGTACCCAAAATAATTTGGCCCACTATAGGCCAAGCCCAGTCGGATAAGTACTTTAAAAAGGATAGATCCGATTTTAAGGGTATTCATTGATGTCAGAGCTACACGACATAAACTAATTAATGGAGGGATTAGGTCTAACAGGGGAGATAGGAGCTAGGTTTGGTACAGGAGAGGGTATGTGTTGGCAGGCATGGTGAAATAAAGGGAAATGTTAAGAGAGAACATATGAACAAGACCTGTGCATAGGTCTTGGGAGGTAGAAATATAATTGGAGTAAGGAAGTTGTCAAAAAGGCCATTAAAAAAACTAGTCCTGTTGATTTTAACCTGGTCGAGGTGTTCATAAAAATATAATTATAGATCAGACCTGGTCCAAACAGGAATAATCAAGGATTGCCACATTAAAATCCATAGCCCTTGGAAATAAAACAGAGATAAGGCCTGGATCTTAGCATGGACAATCACTGAAAGGGGCATTCTTCCATAATTGACTGTGGGGAAGAATAGAGAGACCTTGTCATAAAAAGAGTTATGTGCAGACATGCATTTATGTGGATTGTCTGAAGCTTCGACAAGCTAGAAAAATGATAGGAACCACTAGAATTGTGGTAGATGAACAAGGCATCAATGCCCAAGTATCTCAGCACAGTTATAGGGTGAGGATGATGTCTAGCTGGAATGGATTTTGTCTAGAAGGAAAGAAGGAAAATGTGCAAAATGGAGAAGATTCTGGAAAGATTTCCATGATCAACAGATAACAAGGAAGTAGGAAATTTTTATGCATGGCTTGAAAGCAAACAGTCCTAATGGCTGATGGGTAGAACTCTACTCGTAACAAGAAGGTCGAGAAAATGGTAAGAACATGGAGGACTTGGGAGAGTGGCAACAAAAAGAAACCGCAAATAGATGAGTGGGTCTGGCCATGAGCATACACCCTGAAATTTATGGAATTATGGATAGGGTGGTAACGATTATGTTCTATCTATCAGGGAACTGCTCCATGATGAGAAGGAACATGTCAAGTACAAAAGGAGAAAGAGCAGACTGAAGAAGGGACCGATCAATAAGCAATAAAAAAACATAACTACAATTGTAAACATTCTATTCAAATCAATTTAGCTCAACTTCGCTCAGCTTAATTTTACACATCTGTCTTCAATTTCCTTTCATTGTATTCAGTTAAATTTTAATTCCACAAACCTTTAAATTTTATTCAAATCTTATTCTTTTATTTGCAAAGTCAATTCTCTTTAATACCAAGTAATCATTAATTATCAAATCAGTCGAGTCAATTACAATCACTAGTTCTCTAGTCTAATAGCTAGTTCTACTAGTAATCTTTCATATTACTAAATCTGCATATTTGTTAACTTTTTTCATCAGTTTTACTGAGTTTTAGTCGCATCTGTGGGATACTTTCGTAGCGGATCCACACCCACAAAACGTTTGACAAGTCAAGTACATCGGTTGAGAGACCTACACTCTTTAACACACCCAAAGCAAAGCGCACAATTGGAGTAGATCTGTTCCAGGACCTGTTTCAGGACCAATTCCAGTACAAGATCCACTAGTCCTAAAAAGGCAGGAACAATGAGAATCTTCCAAATTTCTGCTATGCCTATGGAAAATGTGGACATTTATACAAGTATTGTGATCAGTTTGAGAGGGACCCAAATAAGCTGCCTTTAGGAGAGGAGACTCGATCAGAAACAATTCCATAGGTTAAAAAATAGATGGTCTTTAAACCAAAAATCTCTTCTACAACAGTTGCACAAAAAAAAATCATCCTGACACCCAAACCAAAAACCTGAGACAGATGAAAAATGATATCAGATATTTAAAAAGCCTGAATTTGCCTTCTGAAATAGACCAAGAACCCACCCCACATCATCTACCATCCTAATCTAAAACAAACATTTTAAAACCCACAATTAAATCCGAACCCAGCTCTGCTATAAAAGATCTGAAACCCCTTTCTAACATGCCAATTTCCAATTTATCCCTCAAACCCGACCTTATCAACAATAAAAATAATCCACCTTAAGAAGAGAGACTAGTTCCCATAGCCAATCAGTACCAAGGAACAACAGATAAATGAAAACGTCGAAGGAGAGATAAGGAAGAGTATGTGATAAAGGACCAAACACCTGAAATGGGAAAACGAAACCGAAGCATGGAGGATAGTTTACCGGATCAGGTCACAACTCCAAGGAGGAAGAAGACTAGGGAGGATGTTTTGTTAATTGATGTCTCATGCACCTTTGTAGTATCGACGGGGGTTCCAGACCCCCGTTGTCAATAATGAGTCTGTTATGCTAGAATTGTAAAGGTCTCGGAAGCGCCTCTACAACTAGATTTCTGAAGGACTCAAACATAAACCAGATGTAATCTTTCTTTTAGAGACCAATATGACTCAAACAAAGATGACTCTATGGAAATGTCAGTGGGGGTATAGTGAAGGAATAACAGTGGGTTACGATATGTCTCATGGTGGATGAAGGGGGGTTTAGTTTTAATGTGGAAAGGTGGTTGTGATGTCAATGTTCTATCTTTTTCGTTGTATCATATTGACATTATGGTGTCAAATTTTTATGCCCATACGGATTAGAGATTCACAAGTGTATATGGTTGGCCAGATGAGGTAAATAAAAGTCAGACATGGCAGCTCCTTGACTCACTTATAAATTAATCTTCTTGTTCATGGCTAGTAAGTGGTGACTTTAATGAGATTTTATATGCCAATGAAAAGCCTGGAGGGGTACCCAGGTCTTACAATAGTATGGATGGATTTAGAACCAGCTTGAGATGATGTGGCTTAGATGATTTGGGTTATTTAAGAAATTCGTTCACATGGAGTAATGGGGCAGACGGGTGGAAATAATATCCAGAAATGGTTGGACCATTTTGTGGGTAATGCGGATTGGGTTGGTTTGTTCCTAGGCTTCTCGATCGAGCACTTGGTCCGAAGGAATTCAGATCACTGCCCTATAGTAGTGAAACTAAAAACTTTGAGTAGATGGGAAAGGAAGAAAAATAGACCTTTTTGGTTTGAGCAGATATGGTTGAGGGATGGAACGATTGGTAATGTAGTTAAATCAGCTTGGGGTCTAGGTCTGGGCATAGAGGAGAAGATAAAAGGCTATAGTGAAAAGCTCAAACTATGGCAGAAAGAACACTTTGGTTATGTTTCAGTTCAAATTTCTAAGCTCAACAAAAAGCTTAAGGAGTTACAAGGAAGAAACCAAAGTGTAGAGGTGAATAACGAGTAGTGTGCCACAAAATAAAAAATAAATGTGTTGTACAGAAGAGAAGAAGAAATGAAGGCACAACGTAGCAGGATGGTGTGGCTTAAGGAGGAAGATAAAAACACAAAATACTTCCACCATAAAGCAAGCAATAGGCTTCAGTCTAAATCCGTCAATAAGATAGAAGATGATAATAGGGTCGAGGATCTTGAGGAAAAGTCTATTGCCAGAGTAATCAATCCCTACTTCTCAAATCTCTTCAAGAGTTCAAGGCCATCCGACCATTTACACATTCTGGATACAGTGCAACAAAAGTTTACCTCTCAAATGAATGATAAATTATTGGATCTATCTAAAGCACCTGGACCTGATGATATGCCTGCTCTCTTTCATAAAAAATTTTGCTCTATTGTTAGTTCCTCTATTATTTCAAAAGTCCTGGATATTCTGAATGATGGTGCTTGGCCTATTTCTATTAATCATACTTTTATTACTCTCATTCCTAAAGTCAAAAAGCCTAAAGATGCTAGAGAATTTATACCTATCAGCTTATGTAATGTTTTATTTAAGTTGGTAACAAAAATCATAGGAAATAGGCTTACATCCATTCTCCTGCATATTATATCCCAAAACAAGTCAATCTTTGTCCCAGGTAGACTCATTATAGATAACGCTCTTATTGCATTTGAACTCTTCCATTTTATGAAACAAAAGAAAATGGGTAGGAAAGGTTTTTTTGCTCTTAAATTGGATATGCGCAAAGCCTATGAGAGAGTAGAATGGGACTTCTTGAGGAAAATAATGGAAAAAATGGGTTTTCATTTAAATTTTGTGGATCTTATTATGCCTTGTGTTCCAACTGTTTCTTTTTCTGTTATGCTTAATGGTGAACCGAAGGATAGGTTTTATTCACAGAGAGGCATTAGATAGGGAGACCCTTTGTCTCCAGATCTTTTTTTTTTATTTTGTGCAGATGTCTCATCCCAGATGATTCAGAAAGCAGAAATAGATGGATACAAAATTGGCATTAAGATTCGACGAACATCACCTCTATATCTCACATTTTCTTTGCAGATGATAGTATTATCTTTGGAGAGGCTTAAAGAGGAGCTATGGAGGTAGTTTCAAAAATCTTAAAAGATTATGAAGCAGCGTCGGGCCAACAAATCAACTATGAGAAGTCAGAATTGGATTCAGTTCCAAGGTCCAAGCCAAAAATTCTCAAACATTACAGCAAGTTCTTCGAGTCAAGTTAGTTGAACAACACTGTAAGTACTTGGGATTTCTAGCAGCATTCGGGAGGAAAACTAAAATTCTCTTCAGTGCTTTGTTGGACCGGATCTAGAAAAAGTTGAAGGGTTGGAAGGAGAAGCACCTTTTTTGGGCCGGGAAAGAAACGCTCATCAAATAAATAGCCCAGGTTATTCCCACTTTTATGAAGAGTTATTTTCTTCTCCTAAAGGATGTCATTAATAAAACGGAGAGTATGGTAGCAAATTTCTGGTGGGGACAACAGAGAGATGAAAGGAAGCTTCATTGATGCAAATGGGGTAAACTGTGTTACTTAAAAAGTGATTGATTGGAGGATTGGGGTTCAGAGACATGGAATCTTTCAATTTGTCCATGCTGGTCAAATAGGTATGGAGGTTGATGAGGGATGAAAACTCTTTACTTGTTCGAATCCTCAAATTAATTTACTTTTCAAGAACATCTTTCTTGGAGGCAAAGGATAGTTCAATGCCGAGCTATACATGGAAAAGCTTGGTGATTGCAAAAAATTTGATTGTCAAGAATGGTAGATGGATCATAGGTTCGAGCAAAAAAGTTGACATATGGAAATATAGATGGATTCCGGGTTCACCGAACTACTAAGTTCAAAGTCCACAACCTAATGGTGAGGAAGATACTTTGGTTTTCAAGGCTGCTTTAACGAGATGGTATGGGTTGGAATAAGGATTTACTGTCTGAATTATTTTCAAAAGAGGAGGAGGAGAAAATAATGAGACTCCTAATATCAGCTTGGGGAGAAGATGATGTGTGGAGTTGGCCTTGTACAAAGGAGGGGAATTACACAGTTAAGAGTGGATATTTCTTTGCTCTAAATCAAAAAATGACAGATGTGACCAACAATCCTCATAACCAGCTAGCAAGCCACTACCGGTGGAAGCACTTATGGAAAGAAAATATTCCCTCGAAAGTGTGTCATTTCCTTTGTCGAGTATTTAAAGGTTTGATTCCAGTTGGTTCAGTTCTTAATGGGTGAGGAATACAAGTTGATCCCACTTGTAAAATATGTGGTGCTAAACCAGAGAAAATTGCACGTGCTCTTAGGGACTGCCCATCCATTAATATGGAACGCAGGTCAATTTGCATCTCTTCTCAACAGTCATACGCATACTGATTTTAGCATTTGGATTTAGAATTTTCTTCCCTCTCTTGAGCTGAGTTTGCATGAGAACTTGCTTATGACAGTGTGGTCAATTTGGCATCCCCGGAACCAATTCTATTTTGCCTCCAAATCCCTTTCCAGTGTTAAGATAATCAATTGCGCTCAATGCACACTAAGGGATTTCCATGAAGCTAACCATAAGCCTAGTCAACCTACTTCGTTAAGGCACCCTGAAACATGGTCTCCACCTCCCTCAGGCAAGGTGAAACTGAACGCAGATGTAGTAATGGGGATCAAGAATGCAGCAGTACTGGGCTTTGTGCTTCGGTACGACCAAGGTAGAATCTTAATGGCAGGATGTCAAAGAACTAACCATGGCACAAGTGTGGATAGAGCTGAAGCCTTAGCAGTCCATTTTGGGCTCCAACAAGTACCATCTTCTGATTACCGAAACCTAATTGTGGAGATGGATAGCTTGCAAGTCACAAACCATATTACTTGTTCTCATGTCGAAAGCTTTATACTGGAACTTGTATCCTAGATATCAAAGCTTTAGCTAGACAAATTGGGGATGTTTCTTTTGTCCATGTAAAGCGAAATGCTAGTTCAGTAGCTCATTATCTTGGTAAGAAGGCTTTAGTTATGCCTATTCCATGTAATGTTTGGTTGTCTAACTTTCCTCAAGAGATTATTAGTTTAACCTCTATTGATTTTGGTTAATGAAATTTCATTTTCCCTCCAAAAAAAGTATATAACTTAAAAGTGATTCAAAAGATTTAAAAAAATAAATATGCTATATTTTAAAATGAAGAGACCTTTTTTATCTGATCCAATTCAGCAAACAACAATTTTATGGTTTTTAAAAATAGTTTAACCACAAAATTTATTTATATATATTAATCCATCTTTAAAAAATCAGTTTTAGATAAAATATAGACACAACATCCAAAAAAATCCGATAATTTCACACATTTGTAATTTTAACAAACCTTTAATCTAATTGAATTGTTGTAATTTTAATATTTGCATATAATTACATCCACAATTATACACGTACATAAAATTTATATAACTGACAATCTAGTTACTATGAATAATATTTTATTTAATAAAATAAATTATAATTATTCACAATTCATGACACATGTTCTTGAATCGATTTAAATA
>CANYLF012646956.1:0-30683 GCA_948193215.1 Bocquillonia castaneifolia
CGGTTTGTTCTGTGTCTGATCGAGTGGAAATCTCTGTAGCATTTGATATGGTGCTGATGTTTGATCCCATGATTTAATGATTAATATCAGTTTTCTTGGTAAAAAAAATAAATTAGTGTTAATATTACTTATAATATTTTACTTAAACTATGTTTCTGTAATCCAAGTATATATTGCATAATATTTATTTAAAAATTAAACAATGCATAAAATATTTTCATTTAAAATGCTTGAAATGTTTATCTGTGAAAAATATATATTTTACAACCTTAAAAATATTCATATAAAAAATTAAAAATTACTTATATGTCTATTAAGATATTATTTCATATATCAAATATTCAATTAGATTTTTTCTTATGTTAATGTTAATTTTTTCCTGGATGACATATTATAAAGATGACAAAATAAAAATTTTATCTTTAAATTATTAATTTTATAATATTAGTTTTTTTGATAACTATTGTTATCCTGAATATCCTGAGCTCCATTTGGAGTCTCGACTAATCCCGGTCGAGTGAATTCCAGTTAGAAGCACACTCTCCCATTTTTTTTATAAACTAGTTAAAGTTTAAGCAATTGATATTTAATTGACTACACTATATTTGTTACCATTATGGCTTTATAAATTTATTAATGTATAAAAATAATAATACCTTAATCATTTTAATTATTATCTATCAACTACTTGTATAATATTTAAATAAATTAAAATATATACCTGCGCATCACGCTTACATATAGTTAATTAAAAATAATACTTGAGAAGTTATTGTTTTTATAATTTTTTTCACTACTAATTTATTTTTTATAGCACTATTAAATATTTTTCCATAAATGTTAGGATCTGAAACCAAAAAGATGCAGTAAGCCAGTAACTTATAACATAATTAAATATGTAATAATTAGGAGTGAGATTGTAAAAACTTAATAATTGGTTTTTTTGATTTTTTAAAATAACAGATACAATAGAAAAAATTTGTTAAAAGCAATGTATATCTCCAGTGAAAGTTGGTGTAAATGACAAAATCCTTCTAATTTCAACGATAGGTTTGAAGTTTGAGTCTCATCTTCACCGGAAGAGGGTAAGGATCTTAAACAGTCTGGATCCAAAAGACTTAGATTACCATCTTAGACAGTAGTACTCAGAAAAGAAAAAACAAGGCATAATAGGAGAATAAATAAATTTGCATTTAAAATATTATTTGTAAAAATTTAAAAATAAATAAAAAAATTTAGAATATTTTTTTTGAAAAGAAAAAATTCAGAATATCAGAGGGCCTAATTTAACCGTATATCTAAAACCAATATGCGAAAAACACGAGTGTATAAATAGGCGGTAATTGCATGAACTGTCGGAGCCAGAAACCATAAGCAGTGTGCTAGTTAAAGAAAGAAACGCCACCATTTGCAGTTTCTTCGATACGACAGACCCATGAATTTCTCTCTAATTACAACCTTACCATTCCCTCTGTAAATTTAGGGTTTGCAAACCCTTATCAATTGGATTAATCTCCTCTTTTAAACTCGCAAAAATGTCTCTTCCTCCTATAGAACGCACACACGTTACCGAAGAGTGTCTTCGCGAATGGAAATCCGGTAACCCTAACTTTCGCCTCCCGAAACCCGTGCCTATGTTTCGATTTCTCTACGAGCTCTGCTTCACCATGGTAAATTAAATAGTGATTTTATTAATTAATTTTTTTGTGTTATTTTTTTTAGGGTTTTGATCAGGTGTTTGTTTGAATTTTTTTAGGTCAGAGGAGAATTGCCGTTTCAGAAATGTAAAGTGGTTTTAGACTCCGTAGAGTATACTGAAACCGTGTCTCCCAGAGAGTTGGCTTCCAGTTTCGCTGATATTGTTACACAGATGGCTCAAGATGTAGGTTTATTTTCTTTTATTAATTGTGAAATAATGTCGTTTTATTTTTGTTATTGTTTTGTTTATATTTTATTTGTTGCAGCTTACAATGCCAGGAGAATACCGCTCTCGTCTTATTAAATTGGTTAGTGTTTAAATTATCAGCATTTCAATTTATTATGGAAATTATATTAGTTTGGTTGTTGACTTGTTCTTTTTGCTTCTTGTCTTTTGAGATGTTGTTGTTACATTGGTATGTGCTTATGTGGCTAATTTTGAGTCCTTTTTGGCCTTTCTATTTTAAACAGGCAAGGTGGTTGGTGGAATCTGCAGCAGTACCATTGAGGTTTTTTCAAGAGCGGTGTGAGGTAGTTCTTTGTTCGTCTGAGAGGATATTTATCAATTGTGTTGTAGTCGTACTTTGCTTCTTGATCTTAATATTATATGCGTGTGTTTCATGTTTTCCTGAGAAGAAATAATTGTTTATGTTAAACTTCTTATGGTGTCCAGGAGGAGTTTTTGTGGGAGGCTGAAATGATAAAGATTAAAGCTCAGGATTTGAAGGGGAAAGAGGTAATTTGATTTCTTGTTTATTTAGAAAATTTAGCTTTGGATGCCATTCTAACCTAGCCCCTGCCATAAATGTCACATTAGCAAACTTCTTGTGGTCTTTATTTAATTTATGTATCCTTAGTTGCCTATGCACCTGGATAAGGTTGATTTTGGTTCACGGGATGCTGGGGAATGTGGTCTCTGACATTAATTTACTGTGTTTGTATTAGACCGTACTTGAATATTGTGGTTCAAAGAATCCCACATTTTCCAAGGGGGGAATAAGATTAGATAGTTTACCAAGTAGTATCTTTTTATATTTTTGCATGAAGCATCTTATCTTCCATGTAGGCTGACATGCTCATACTTGAATTATTATATTAAAAAAATTTCATTTTCCTTATCTGCGATGGTTTTGATTACTTTTGATGTTTGTTTCAGGTCAGAGTAAATACTCGTCTTCTGTATCAGCAAACAAAATTTAATCTTGTTCGAGAAGAAAGTGAGGGCTATGCCAAACTGGTATGATAACATTTTAATTTGTTTTTTTTAGTATTTTCTTATGATATTGGTCAACTGTCATTCATAATTATGTTTTTTAGTGTCAGATTATTTATGTCTGCCTAAATTTGTTTTGTTGTTGGGAGGGTCTTCAGTCATCATCTTTTCACCTGTTTAATGTCCAGATCACCTCTTATAGCATGGTATTTTTTTTTTTTATAATCAAGGTTATAAATTTTCTCTCACCTTGTCAAAGTGTTTTGGGCTATTGATTAAGAAATTGGTTATCTTTAAATTTTACTTAAAATCAATCATAGAATATCAAGTAAAAGAATTACTATCTTGCTTGCTGTCCTCCTAACTTTTTGTGGCCTGTATGCCTAGAGAAAATATAATATAGAGATTTTGATAAAAAATTGTATACTTACAATATGTTTCTGATTCAGTTTGAAAATTTTCAATTTAATTTTAATTCTCTGGAGTTATCAAAATCATGCACTAAATTTCTCTGCTTTTAACTTGCCATAAGTTTGTAATTGTTTCTTTACACAAAACTCCGTGTTGAAATAGTAGTTACCCAATTGCCCACTATAATGCAAAAGTTTCACTTTATTTTTTCCAGTAGCATTTTCTTTTTGGTATATCCGTCCAAAAAGCAGAACCAACAAGTTGCAATCACTAGAATGTTAGATTTTTAATATTTTATGTTTTATAGGACTAGTCTTTTTCAAACCTTGTTCACCCATAAATGTTCTGCTTTTTAATGAGGTATTGGTGGTTTTGGAACTATATGCACTAAGATTCTCATATAGATGAGTTTCTTTTACCATGTTGATGTGACAAATTAATTGCATGGAACCAATTTAATTTGTGGTTATGGAACTATTTGCACTGAGATTCTCAATGAGATGTGTTTTTGTTGGTTGTTTATGTGAAAACGAAAACGTCGCTTGGAACCAATTGAATTTGTGTTTCTGTAGGTTACCCTTCTATGTCAAGGCTACGAAGATGCAACTGAAAATGCATCAGCAGCAACAATAGGCATCATTAAGGTTTTAAGTTCAACTTAAATACTAGTCTCCAGTACGTCTTCAGTCATATTCTCGTCGCATTCTCTTCTGATTAATGCAATCTTTGCAGTCATTGATTGGCCATTTTGATCTGGATCCAAATCGTGTTTTTGATATCGTAAGTTGTCTCTCTTTTTGATAATTCTTTTTTGTGGTAGTGTTTAAGAATCTGATGATGTAAGGCTAAATGCTGGGACCATTGTTCCTAACTGTTGTCACCATTGTCCCTGACTGTTAGGTTTTGGAGTGTTTTGAACTTCAGCCTGACAATAATATCTTTTTGGAACTGATCCCTATATTTCCTAAGGTATGTAATATTTTGGTCAAGGTGATTAGGATATTTGTTTGGTTTGTGCTGAGCTTATGACAAATTTTTTGTTTGCTCATAACATTTTTTTTGCAGTCTCACGCGTCACAGATTCTTGGTTTTAAGTTCCAATATTATCAGCGAATGGAAGTAAACAGTCCTGTACCATTTGGGCTCTATAAGCTGGCTGCTTTGTTGGTTAAGCAAGAGTTCATCGATCTTGATAGCATGTGAGATGGTCTTTTCAATCCTTTTGCCTTTGTAATAATTATTTAGGTTTAAATTCCTAAATCAACACTGGCATTTGTCAAAATGCACTCTTGAATTATATAGTTGTCAAAAGTAAATGAACATTCCTTGATACGTGGAAAAATATACACTTTAGATATTTAGTTTTTAGGTCAATTAAATGTCTAGTACTTCACATTTTTAATGAAGCAACATTTTTTTTGAAAGTAAATGAAGCAGCTTTCTACTACTTTGCCCTTATTGTTTTTTGCCTTCCGAGGCAATAAAAGCTGTTTTTTTTGAAACCTGGGTAATCAAATTGAATTTTTAAAGTAATAGGTCAGAGTAAACAAAGTAAGAATTCAAGTGTGAATTTCATCTGTCAGGGGTATTTTTGTAATAAATCCTTCTTTGAACTCTGTGAGTTTTGTGTTGCAGTTCTTTTATATTGTTTCTATTTGATGTTTCAAGTACTCTTGGTGTCACAGGTGCTATTTAAGTAAATAAATGAGCTGCGTAATCTAAATCTTAATTTGTTGAGAGTGTTAGTCAGTTTTTGTAAGTGTCACTGATTTTTTTTTTATGACCCAAGAGTTAAGTTTCTTATATAGTTGTGAGAAAACATTTTATTGTAGTGCAAAATAAACATGGGCAATGTGAACTGGTGATGTATTCCCCTCATCTTTATGCTACTTCTATAATTTTCATTAGAAGTCCTTCTTTAGTTACTATCTCTACCGTGCAGAATATAATGAATTGTCAAAACTCCAAACTATCAAGCTAACATCGATGAATGAGTGAGGTTTCCCTCCAAAGGGTCTTTTTTTTTTGCTTTTCTGCATTTTTTACTTTCCTTGTTTTATTTCTATAAGAGAGAAACTTATTAGTAAAAGACTGAAGGAAAAAGACAATTAAGAGAATGAGTTCTCCTTCTTATGATAGTGTGAAGAAACAGATAAAAGTTAACATGGCAAAGTTCTCAAATCTCATTGGACGCCATCGGAAAAACTAAGTGAAATCTTTTTGTAATGAAGCATGTAAAGTATCTTTGTAGCAGAATTAATAATGCAATTGACACCTGACAATGGTCTAAACCAAAATTTTGATCATTCTAATCCATTCAAATATCTCGCTTTGCTTTCTTCTTTTTGCGAACAACTCGTACATTTGTGCAGGCAGATGCAATTTTTAGAATAGATGTTGACATTTTATGATTCTCTACTGGTTTTGACTTGCATGATTAAAACTTCATAAATTTGGCAGATATGCTCATCTACTTCCCAGGGATGATGAGGCTTTTGAGCATTATAATGTGTTTGCCTCCAAGCGCTTGGAAGAGGTATGATATTGTTGCCTTTTGCTGTCCTTGTTATTAGGTTTGGTTTAAAAGTTGGTTCATGTTTGATTTTTGGAGGTTTTGGAGCTATATATTTGGCATTCTGGAGTATTTCTACAGCATTTTCTCATAGATGGTGCTTGTGTGGGTTTTCCTATTAAAATTTTGTAGGCTAACAAAATTGGGAAAATAAATCTGGCTGCTACTGGGAAGGACCTCATGGAAGATGAGAAACAAGGAGATGTTACAGTAGATCTTTTTGCAGCTTTGGATATGGAAACTGATGCTGTAGCTGAAAGGTCCTCAGAGCTTGAAAACAGTCAAACATTGGGCCTACTTACTGGTTTTCTTTCTGTGGATGACTGGTAGGTTTGATGTTAAAATTCTTCTTCTCAGTGCTGCTAAGAAAGTTGCTACTTACTGGTTTTAGTTCTGAGCTGCTGAGATTCCAACCAAGTCTTTTATTAGTCTTCTAGTTTCTGTTGCTTGCATGTGTCATTTATATTTTAAATTTGAAATTTTGCTTAGAATTTAAACTTGTACAAGAATTGCATTGTTGGTTTCAAATGACAAATGAGAGTCAAATCACATTTATTCAAGTATTCAACTTGTTCTTTGCAGCTGCACTTACACTATTTAGATTGAAGTTCTTTGTTAAATTCTCCTGTGGTTCTATGCTTTATATTTTAATTTAATTGATATTTGCACCCTATTAGTAGGCTTGGGTCAGCTTAAGAAGGCGAAATGTTTATTGATCGGTAGTCATTGGTATGTACAGAAAAAAAGCATAGAAATTATGATTTTTTATGTTTATGATGCATAGTTAATGGGAATTCTTACCTTCTTTCCTTAAGATGCTTGAATAATTTATCATCTTCTGCTTCCTACTTTTTCTTTGTGCAAAATTTTGTCGTGGTAATTTTTTTTAATTTGGTCTATGCAAATAATGCATTGAATGCTAAAATGTTTTATTGTTGTTATCATTAACGACTTTTTGTGCAATTTTTAATTGTCCCATTCAATTACAATGAGCTGTTCAGTTGTGTACATGGTTTGATTCTCCATACGACATCTCTTTTCTCAGGTATCATGCTCACATATTATTTGATCGCTTATCTCTGCTTAATCCTGTGGCACATGTTCAGATATGCCAAGGACTATTTAGGTAACTCAATTGTTGTTCAATCATCTATTATCGATCTCTTTAATGTACATATGGGCTCATAGTTACATAACATTGACGGGTTTCTAAGATTTAGATGTGGCTTTCTTCTTGACCTCCAACTTAAGATGTCAGGCTAATAAATGATACTTAATTTTTTTCAAGTGCTTTCTCATCATTATAAAAGAATGTCTGTTTTTGCACTATCCTTTTGTAATGCTGTCGTTCATATGATCAGGCTCATTAAGAAGTCAATCTCAGAAGCTTATGATATCATTCGTGAAACACTTCTCCCAAATCTTGGTTCTTCATCTGGAATTTTTGATTCGATGGACGCTAGTAGTACACTTAGCCATAGGTCTTTCATTGATTTACCCAAGGAGCTTTTTCAGATGCTAGCAACAGTTGGACCATATCTGCACCGTGATCCAATATTGCTGCAGAAGGTAGACGATTTCATATGTTCATTAAATAGATTTTTTTTTAATAGGAGTTTGCATTTTCTTTTATTTTAATTTTATGTTTCTTAATGGGGCAGGTGTGTAGAGTATTGAGAGGTTACCTTTTATCTGCACTTAATCTTGTTGGTGGGCCTGATGTAAGTGCAAACAGTGAGTCTGTTTTCTCTGGAAACCCTCGTGTCCACCTAAGAGAAGCTAGGTCAAGGGTAGAGGAAGCATTGGGAACATGTCTTCTTCCTTCTTTGCAATTGATGCCTGCAATTCCAGCAGTTGGACAGGAGATATGGGAAGTGATGAGTCTCCTCCCATATGAGGTTGGTTTTGCATCAACTTAACTCGATACTTCTATATCTTTTCTTACTAGGGTTTCTTGGTTACCTTGCTGTATGTTTATAATCTGTTAAGGTGCGCTATCGGTTATATGGTGAATGGGAGAAAGATGATGAACGGAATCCAATGGTTTTGGCTGCAAGGCAAACAGCAAAAGTATGTAAAATATTCATCTCATCTGCTGTTTGTGTTGCAAACTTGGTGTTTTATGAGCATCCTATTATTCTTTTCAAATCATATCAATTTGCTAGTCTTTGTTACATGTGCTTATCTTGCAGTTGGACACCAGAAGGATACTAAAGAGGCTTGCAAAAGAAAATCTGAAGCAGCTGGGTCGGATGGTTGCAAAATTAGCTCATGCAAATCCAATGACTGTACTTAGAACTATTGTTCACCAGGTGCTGGCTATGATGGCAATACTTGATTTTTATGTTTCATTGATGGCTTTGCATTTTATGGGAAGGAAAATTAATTTTCTGAAAATATGGAGTGCAGATTGAGGCATATAGGGATATGATTACCCCTGTTGTAGATGCTTTCAAGTATTTGACACAGGTGAGAAAATTGTTTCCAAATTTGCGATATATTTCTTCTCCTTAAGCCTTATTTGGAATTTATTTTAGTCTTTTTTGAATTGAGGATCGCTTTCTATTGCTTATAATATGTGATCTCTCTGCCATTTTTGCTGCTGCTGTGATTTACCCATGAAATTATGCTTCTCCCTTTAAAAAAAATACAACTTTTGGGCTTAAGTTGCACTGCTCTCTAACACAGATATACCCTTTTTGGGTCACAGAAAATATGGAAATCGGATGAAAGCTGTTTTTTGTGAGGAGATTACCAAATTGAATCTCGTTTTAGCATGCTGTTGTCCCTGTAAATTACATGATTATACTTGTGCATACTGTCTATTTGTAACTGGGGAAGTCTTTCATTTCCAAATCACCTTAACTATGTATCAATTTTAGTACATTGGGGGAACTTCAATTTTGGCTAACATGTGTTGGTGGCTTTTCTTTAGAAGCTTTTATCTGGGGAAGTAATGATTAATTTAGGGTATACTATTTTTGAAGATTGGCCTTGTGAAGAACAACAATTTTTTAGCGCTTCTGCTTCTATGTTTAGTTTCAGAATGTGATTTGGTTTTAGGATCAGTTCAATAGCTAACCACTTGGTTCTATGTAGAAGTCTCTAATTGCAGTTATTCCTTTTGTTCTACATTCTTTTTTTTTTCTTTTAATTTTTTTTTTATCCTGGTTGTAATTCTAGCCATGCATCTTGCTATTATTTTGTAATTATTCAGAATAGGTTGCTTGAGTCACGTGTGTTGTTTGTTAATCTGATGTTGGTTACTTATGGTTTTATTTACAGCTTGAGTATGACATCTTAGAATATGTTGTAATTGAACGCTTGGCACAAGGAGGTCGTGATAAGTTGAAGGATGATGGTCTTAATTTATCAGATTGGCTTCAATCACTGGCTTCATTTTGGGGTCACCTGTATGTGATATTTTCTTACTTTCAAAACTCTCTTCTTATCTCACATTATCATTTCTTCCAGGACATCTTATTTCTGCCATGACTAGAATTAGTTTGAAATTTAAAATTATATGACAGTCGAGCACTAAAGGGTCTCAATTTTGATGGTCTCTTCTTTTTTGACCTTCATTGCATGCTAGGATCAAATTTATGAGCTACTTTTCTGGCATTCCTTTGCTTAAATGTTCGTCAACTTCCCTTGCTTTCTATTCTTATGTCGGCTTATTAAGGTACTTTTAGGTAGTTTGTTCCTAACAGCATTGTTGTGCAATGCATGGAGGCAAATTTTGAGCATTGAATTGATTCCATTAAGGTTTTAGATATTTCTTGGGATGCTTTACTTCAGTTTCCGGGTTGCAGATTTAGCCCAGCAAAAGCAGGATGACTGGAGCTGTTGTGTGATGGGACATTGCTGATTTTTCTGAGTCCTAATTTGCAAGGCCATTTCAGTTTCAAGAATTTGGCTTGGCAATTGAATAGGCTTCGATCAGAGAATTTGGTGGGATTTATAACAGATTGAATGATAGGTTGACTGGATGGAAATGATGCCTGGGAGGTGAGGGTTGTTGGGAATTGAATCATTCATTCTTCACATTGACGGCATTTTTTTCTAAAGTTTGGCATCTACTGGGAGTTGAAGTTGGGGCTGACTATTTTTGAGTTTTGGAGTGGGATTTATGGGCTTGGCTAGCTAGGTGAATGAGCATTCCAGAATCAAATGTAGCTTTTTTTCTCTTCAAAGTAGACCTTTGTGCTAAGGGGGTTATTTAGACAGGATTGCATCATCAAAATTTCACATAGGTCCTATTTCTTCTTTCATTCTCCAAGTTTCATAGTGGCTATACTTGAGAAGGGCGTATCTTAAAAATGTCCAGAGGAGATTGATGGTCATTACCTGGGTAGATGGATGATTATATGTGATTGAGGGGGGACATTTGTGGCGCAATTGTGTTTTACCATGCAACTTCACATTTTGGTGTCATTTATTTATATGGAAAAGAGATGCTGAACAACATTGATAAAGAGGTGGGAGAGCAAGGATGTTAGAACTTGACAGGGAATAATTTTGGTGGGAATTTTGAAATGACACTTGAAAGTGAAATTTTTGAATTGATCAGAGTGTTTGAGAGTGATATGATCTACTATTGGCTGCAGAGTTTGTGCCATTTGATTGTATTTTGTGAGTTATAGAAAATAATGTAGATATGGTGTCTTTGATCTTTTGGGCTTTGTGAAGAGCTTAGATTTAGGTGGGAAGCTCTTAGAAGGCAGTTGTTTCTGGGTTTAATAAACTCTTGCCAGCTGCTCTTTCATCTTGGTGGTTCTTTTGGTCAGTGTCTTTACTGTTATTTGCGGGTGGAGTGATGCAAGATATATATGTTTAGTCAGATCTGATTTTACTATAGTATCACCATCGGATTGGAAAACTTCTATCATGAGATGCCTTCTAAACAAATGAGCAGTTTGTAGCTGCATTAGCTTGTTTTCATGGTGGCTTTTGGGTACTTCAAGCTTTGGGTTTTTCCTATATGGAAATCCATGGGTAGCCATAGATAACTTGCAACCTGTGGAAATAAATCAAATTCTGTGGACGTGACACTGAAATTATTGTCAAAGCTCTCATGGTTGCCAGGGGGCTGTTCAGTTGTACATTCATTGGCGTAGTTTTTCATTGGAGTCCAAAAATTTTTGGTTTGTGTTTTTTTATTTTCTTTTCTTTTCTATTCCTTTTGAATTTTTCTTTTGCATAAGTTATCATACCATGTACATATAGTGGGCCATATGTCTGTAACAAATATATGTAATTGTGTCAAATGATGTCTGATACATTAATTGCTTTATTTAAAAGCACTTGGTTGGGCAATATAATATATGTGCTTTTGCTTATTTGATTTTGAACTTGTTTTCCTATCGTTTGGGGTGGGTGAACGTAGTTATTGGTAGGTTGAATTGGCATGGAAGGCTCATTGAACTGATTGCCAGGCTAGCTGATTAAGTTGCTTGACATGGTGCTCATTTGATAAGACATCCTGATATGAGCAAGCTGACGGGGGCTCATGTAATTTCTGAAGAAGTTGTAGGAGAAACCATGTTTGCACTATATGTTCAGATAAAATATTTTTATGATGGATGCAGGGGACCACTGCTATATAAGGGGTAAATTCCATGGGAAGCTTGACATGGTGCTCATTGAGGATGTTACAGGAAGAAATGTCAATGTGATTTGGCACTCTCAATGTGACTTGAGCTGTATAAAGGTCTTTTTGGATCTCATAGAGGCTTATAGTAATTGTGCTCAGGAGGAACTAATTTGTTGCTGGGGCTTTTTGGCCTGGTGGTCAATTATGAGTGCTTTTCTGTTGAAAGTTGGCCTTTGTCCTACAATTTTTTTCCTTTTCTAAATCATCTGATGGTTCTTTTCTCCAAGTCGCTCTTTCTCTGTTCTCCTTCCCTTTTACTATTTTATTCCTTTTTTTTTGTTGTCAGAACAGTTATCTACTAAACCATTTGTTGTCAATGTAATTGATGATGCCATGTGGCCGGACTATATTTTACAACTTCAAATTGCTCACCAGCTCCACTTGTAGTTCTCCTTTTTCATGATGCTCTTGATCAATGCTGTTCTCGTTGCATAATCTTCTTCTTTTGATATTTTCAGCATGTCTAACAGCTGTAGTTATAACATAATTTTCATCTGCTTAAATTATCCAGAGCTGTCTACAATATTGCATAACCTTTTTCTTGGGCATCTTCTTCTTCTTCTTCTTCTTCATTTCAGAATTTTGCTGTTCATTGATGAGTATTTTTGATCCCTCATGACCCCTTCTAAGCCATACATGCTAAGACTCCTCCTAAGGCATACATCTTAAGAATGTTCTTTTTTTTTTTTAAAGAAAAGAAAAAAAATGCTGGCCGTATCCTCTGCAGTCGCAAAAGTTCAGTTGTTTTTTTCTTTAATCATATATCATTTTCTGAGTTGGGCATAATGATTAATGGAACACTATGAGAAGGTGGAAATGGTAACATTGATATTGATGAGACATTGTGCCAGCTGATTTCTCTATGGTTGTTAGCTGTTCAAATGCATTGTATCCATGAAGAGATGTTGTCACAAGTTAATGGGCTTTGTTAAACATGGTGAATATTATCCGGGAACACATTGTTTTGTTGCCATGTTGAGAGGGGATTTTTCAGTTTAGGAGACGCAGTCAGCAAAAATTTGGCAATGCAACCATTAAATTTACAACTCTGGAATTTTTGGGAAAAGGGGAAGGTTTCGTGGATCATTATTTGTTTAGTTCTCTCTATTCTTTGTCAGTGATCATGTTCTTTTTCATTTTTTTGGATCAGCATTCTTGATGCTTCCATATCTTATTACGTAATAAATTAACATCTGGGTGTATCTATACCTAATGTATCATGGGAGATTTGATTACTCTATGCCAATAAAATTAATACTTGTTCAACACATGTAGACAATTGAGCTAGAAGAGTATGTCTAGCTGTATATTTGAGATTATGGTTCTTATATATTACTTCTGTGAACATTTATGAGGATTCTGGTTGCTTCAGGTGCAAGAAGTATCCGTCTATGGAATTGAGAGGCCTTTTCCAGTATCTTGTGAACCAGCTTAAAAAGGGTCAAGGGATTGAGCTTGTGCTTCTGCAGGTGATATTCAGATGCGGATGTTATAATTTTTATAACTCACTGGAGCCACAAGTGGGTGATTAATGGCTGAATTTTTATTATGGATCAGGAGCTCATTCAACAAATGGCTAATGTTCAGTACACAGAGAACCTAACGGAGGAACAATTGGATGCAATGGCAGGAAGTGAGACTCTCCGGTACCAGGCTACTTCTTTTGGAGTAACGAGAAATAACAAGGTCTTTACTTTTTCCCTTTTTCTTGACTGTGATAAGTAACAGAATAATATGTGGTGATTCAGTAAATTGTTTTTTTTTCTGCGGAGACACTTATCTGGGCCAGAATCGGTCTGACTGATGCTGATTTCCTCATACGGGATCTATGGACATCGCAAGAAAACAATTTAGTTCTTGAAGATATTTTACTTGCAAAATCATATGATTTAAATTAAGTGTTTGATCGTCTTACCTATTTGGGGAGGACGGTGAAGTGTGGAGTCAAGAGTAACTATGAATATCACTTATATAAGGCCCCCTGGCCCCACCTATTTGGGAATATGCTATGACATGAATGATTTAATAACATGTTTTGCATTTGTTAATTAACTGACTCTGGAGTTCTATGAGTTTAAGCTATACAGCGATTTCTTGCTATATTTCTGCACCTTGTCTCATTCCTATTTATGATTCATTCTCATTACAGTTAATGTTAAAATCTCTTATTTTTATGAACAAACAGTAGCAACTGTTGCTGCTGCTAAGGAAAGTTGGTAGGATGGATATCTCTTTTGCATGACTGCAGTTTGAAATCTCAGCACGATATGTTGTGGTTTTTGACTACTTAAATTCTGAACTTTAGATCAATTTGTGCAGGCTTTGATCAAATCTACTAACAGGCTTAGGGACTCATTGCTTCCTAAGGATGAACCAAGGCTGGC
Source organism: Bocquillonia castaneifolia (assembly GCA_948193215.1). NCBI lineage: Eukaryota > Viridiplantae > Streptophyta > Magnoliopsida > Malpighiales > Euphorbiaceae > Bocquillonia > Bocquillonia castaneifolia. The sequence continues at coordinate 13,932 of CANYLF012646956.1, forward strand.
AATTCCCCTTCTTTTACTAATTGCTCAACACCGTTCATTGTAAGTTATACTAATCATCTGTTTAACTACTTCTAGCAATAATGATATTCTTCTTAAGATTTTTTCATTAGTTGAATTTTTTATGATTTAGCTGTGCTTTCTATTAAACTAGCCTTTAGAATGATGATGCATATGGTAATAATTGTGAGTGTTGCGACATTATTGTCCATTTCATCTGTTTACTTGTGTGGGGCTGTGGGGCCTTTTTGATCTGATTTTTCTTTGTTTGGTTATCGATGAAGAGGTTTTGTTAGCATTTCTCTCTCTCTTTTCTTGTTGTGTAACCTGCGCACACATATTCTCATGCATCAGACCATCTAAAATAGAATCATTGAATAAGAGTTATCAGAAGTTTTTTTTCATTTGGAGCTGAACCCTCTTTTTGAATCTACTATTTACCACCATTTAGTTTCTCTGGGTGCAATTCCTCTTCCTACTCATTTGGAGTGATGACTGAGCTGTTGTATTTAAATGTACTTGAATGGTTTCTGCAGGGTTGTCATTAATGCAGGGGCACCTTACATTAAAATGGTCAGTGAGCAGTTTGATAGATGCCATGGAACTCTTCTTCAATATGTGGAATTCCTTTCCAGTGCAGTTACACCAGCCGCTGCATATGCAAAGCTGATTCCATCTCTCGATGATCTTGTTCACCTGTACCACCTTGATCCAGAGGTCTCTCCTGCTTTCCCTCCTAGTGGTTTGGCAGCATAGGACACAACACTCCTGAAAATTATTTGTATTTGTTTTATCTTTTTGCATATTTGATTCATCATTTCTGTTCCTCTTAAGCCCTTGCAGTTCCCTTTAGATCTCATCATCCTTACCATGTATAATTAGTCTATTGTAGTTGTAACTGTACTTCAGTGTAATTTACTGCACTATTTTGGCACATATTGTAGGTGGCTTTTTTAATTTACCGCACTGTGATGAGGCTCTTCAAATGTGAGGGTAATTCTGATGTTTTCTGGCCCCTGGATGACAATGAAGCTATGGGCAATATAGATTCTGAACCAGCAGAACATTCTGGCAACGTGATTCTGGATCTTGGGTCCCCTCATAAGCCTATAACGTAATTTATTCAATCTCTTCCCTGTAATTTTCTTTTATTGGTACCATTTTATTCCCAGAGTTGTTTCCCATCATATGCTCACTGTTACTGGTATAGATATAAGAGCAACAATGGCTATATATAATTTGTGCAGGTGGTCAGATCTTCTTGAGACTGTGAAAACAATGTTGCCATCAAAAGCCTGGAATAGCCTTTCACCTGATCTCTATGCGACATTTTGGGGCCTCACACTTTATGATTTGTATGTTCCTAGAGATCGTTATGTATCTGAAATTGCAAAGCAGCATGCAGCTCTTAAAGCATTGGAAGAGCTGTCCGATAATTCAAGTTCAGCGATCAGCAAAAGGAAGAAAGACAAGGAAAGGATTCAGGAATCTTTAGATCGTTTGACTAGTGAACTCCATAACCATGAAGAAAATGTAGCTTCAGTTCGCAGACGACTTTCTCGTGAAAAGGATAAATGGTTGAGTTCCTGCCCTGACACTTTGAAAATCAACATGGAGTTTCTTCAGCGATGTATTTTCCCACGTTGCACTTTCAGCATGCCAGATGCGGTCTATTGTGCTATGTTTGTGCATACTCTTCATTCCCTTGGGACACCGTTTTTTAACACAGTAAACCACATTGATGTTCTGATATGCAAAACTTTACAGCCAATGATTTGCTGTTGCACTGAGTACGAAGCAGGTAGACTTGGGAAGTTTTTGTATGAGACATTAAAGATCGCGTATTACTGGAAGGTAATTTACTACTCATCCTGGAACTTTTTTTTTTTTGCCTCTTGAGTTTTACATTTCTGGGAGATTAGTATTCAATTCCTAGAAATTATTTGTTGATAGGGGTGAGCATTTAGTTGGCTTGATTCAAAATTTTAAAATCTGAATAAACTGAATTACTTTTTAAAACAAAACTGAACCCAATTATACAATAACTCAAGTGAGCAAAATGAAATAAACTTAATTAATATACTACCTCCGTCCCAAAAAACTTGCTATGTTTCTCCCTTTTTTGATGTCCGAAAAACTTGTTATGTTTAATATTTGTCACTTAATTTTCTTTATATGCCCTTATTAATGACACTTGTGAAAATTCCAATGCATCACTTTCTTATTTTAATCAAAGGGTAAAAATGGAAAAACATAAGACACTTATTGCTTTTCTTAATCTTTGTGAAATGGTCAAATGTAGCAAGTTTTTTTGTGACAGAAGGAGTTTTTATAATTAGGTTCTTATGAAAAATATATAATATTTATAATACGTTCTGGAACTAATTCATAGAATAATTAACAAATCTAGTTTTTTATAAACCTAACTGGATGGAACTTACAAAAGAACTGAACCTAATTAAGCAAAATGATTATCTTGGTTCTGTTTTAAGAAAATAATGTTCGCCCCTATTTTCCATTTTCTTCCATCCAACACATGTATTTCATCATTTTGATCTGCCTTTTTATACTGAACAATACTTTGTACCCAGAGTGATGAATCAGTTTATGAACGTGAGTGTGGAAACATGCCAGGCTTTGCTGTGTATTATAGATATCCAAACAGTCAACGCGTTACATATGGCCAGTTCATTAAGGTGAGTTCTCAAAAGATTAAATGTTGCTATTTCCATGTTTTAGGAATTCAATATCTTACTGGTTTATGGAATTTCCTTGGTGTCGGTTCTCATTACTTCCATGAATCTAGTTATTTAATTGGTGCTGCTTATTGCTGATTGCTCAGCTTTCTGTGTAATTGATATTTGTGTTCATGCATTTCAATGCTTTCAAATTCTAGCTAGTTTTTCTGTTCTTTTCCCTTCCCAGCCTTGTCTGCAAAATTGGCTGCAGTTTTTTTTTTTTTTCAAATCTGTGAAAATAATTGGTTAATTGTTGGAATCCAGAACATTATGTATATGCACATGAAATTGTGAATTTCAATAATATTGTATTGGTTTTTCTGGTGGAAAGTCTTTAGAACAAACAAGAATGAGAAAAGACTTAAGAATGAAGCTTGAAGTAGGATACGATATACTTGTGTTTATATTCAACCTTCTGTCATTTCTGGGCCTATTATCAATATTTGAGTGCTTTTTTTTTGTGATAGGTGCACTGGAAATGGAGTCAAAGAATATCAAGGTTGCTGATTCAGTGCTTGGAGTCAACTGAATACATGGAAATTCGAAATTCACTTATTTTGTTGACAAAAATTTCTGGTGTATTCCCTGTTACTAAAAGGAGCGGCATTAACCTTGAAAAGAGGGTAAAAGATGTCATGGAAAAGTTAGTTTTTTTTTTATACTTCATTATAACAAGAAAACAGCATAACCTGTACATTTGTTCGGTTCTCTTCCTCTATATATAGGTAGCTAGAATCAAAAGTGATGAAAGAGAGGATCTTAAGGTTTTGGCAACTAGTGTAGCTGCAGCTTTGGCTGCTAGAAAGGTATGTTGGTGGGTGTAATAGTGTGTTTAATTACTCTTATCCTGTATGTTAAAAGTTGCTATTCCATTCAGCCTTCTTGGGTCACAGATGAAGAATTTGGTATGGGATATCTTGACTTAAAGCCTCCAGCTGTTTCAAAGTCTGTATCTGCCTCAGCAACTGGCCAAAATAATTTGGTCTTAAATGTTTCTCTGGGTGAATCAGCTGGTGGAAGAGCAGTTACCACTGCACCACAACTTGGAGATGTGGGGAGTTCGGCGAGAGAACATATTTCTAGAGTGAAACCTGCAGATAGAACAGAAAATTTGTCGCATGTGAAAACCGATACAGGAAATCAAAAAGTAAAAGGTGGAACACTGTTGATCCAGTTGGATGTTCAGTCATCTGTTGGGCAATCAGCTGGAGGACAAGCTGCAACATCGAGGACAGATGCTACAAAGCAAATGGATGAATCAGCAAACAAAATGACTGATGAAAGCATGGGCAGAGCTGCCGTAAAGAACTCTGCAGAATCTGAGGTATTTTATGGGGTGTGTGCAATATTGTAGATGAATACGATGATGTGGTTCATTAATTGTTCCTTTTTTACTGGACTTGCTATTGGGTTGGTATGCATAAAAAACAGCAGCCTTTTGATTACCAGTTCAGGCTTCAAAAATTAAAAATAGAAGAGACAGAACATACACTTTCTCTTAGATATTTTTTCATTCCAATTTGATTGCTTACCGTTTAATCAAATAGAGGACCCAATTGCACTCCAATTTGGAAAGCCTTCAATCATCACTCATGCAATCTATTGTGATTAAGATCACAATTCATAAATCCGGTGAACGTGACATAGTTTACTGCCACTTGGAAATTTATGACTGGAACAAATTGCATTCTTCTAGAAAACATCTCTGTACTATGTTCTTAGTTCTTATAGCTTCTATTGAGTCTTATTATTATTATTTGTCATTCTGTTAGCATAGCTTTTCATTTTCATCTTTCCAGAGCATAGGTGTGGTTAGGCATATTAAAGCCTCAAGAAATGAGAAAAACCTCATCTCTGATTTCTTAAGATTGATTGATTATTGTCTCGATATTTGTAGAGAGGTGTTATAAGATATTTCTTAAAAAATTATTGGCCATGTTATGTGATGCTACTTTTTTTTCAATTCTTTTCTGGCAGTCGAAATCTTCAGGAAAACGGCCAATGCCTGCTGGATCAGTTAAGACACCAAAACAAGATGCTGCTAAGGAGGACTTGAAATCTGGGAAGGCAGTGAGCAGAACCCCTGGTGCATCCTCCAGTGACAAAGATATCCCTTCTCATTTATCAGAAAGCAGGCAAGGAAATGGTACCGGTGTTTCTTCCACTACCTCCAATGGTAATGCAGTTTCAACATCAGCAAAGGGTTCAAATTCATCTACACGTACCTCTGAGGTTCATGGTACTGAATCCAAAGCAGATACTGGAGCTGCCAAATCAGTGGCTAAAGATGATGCAGCTGAAGTTGGTGATGTTCACAAGCCCCCTTCTCGAGTTGTGCATTCTCCTAGGCATGATGGTTCTCTTGTGTCATCTTCAAAGTCTAATGATAAGTTGCAAAAGAGAGGAAGCCCTGGAGATGATCCTGACAGATTAAACAAACGCCGTAAAGGTGATACTGAATTGAGAGATTTAGATGGTGATATCCGTCTCCCCGATAGAGAAAGGTCCATGGATTCTCGATTAGTTGATCTTGACAAAATTGGGAATGATGAACGTGTACATAGGAGCATAGATAAATCCTTGGACAGGTCAAAAGATAAAGGTGTTGAGAGATATGAGAGGGACCATAGGGAGAGAACAGAGCGCCCTGATAAATCTCGTGGAGATGATGTTGTAGTGGAACGACCAAGGGATAGGTCAATGGAAAGATATGGAAGAGAGCGTTCACTTGAGAGAGGAGGAGGTTCTGATAGGAGTTTCGACAGACCCTCAGACAAAAATAAAGATGAACGGAGCAAAGATGAGCGAGGTAAAGTGCGGTATGGTGATACCTCTGTAGAAAAATCACATGATGACCGTTTTTATGGGCAAAACTTGCCTCCACCACCACCCTTGCCTCCTCATGTAGTTCCCCAGTCTGTGAATTCCAATAGACGAGATGAGGATGCTGATAGAAGGTTTGGAACTGCCAGGCATTCTTTGAGGCTTTCCCCAAGGCATGAAGAGAAAGAAAGAAGACGCTCAGAAGAAAATTCTGTTGTACCACAGGATGATACAAAACGCAGAAGAGAGGATGATATTCGAGATCGCAAGCGAGATGAAAGAGAGGGAATGTCAATGAAGGTATGTGTTAGCTGTTGGCTTCTACTTACAGTTTAAAATATTTTCCATCATTTGACATCTGTATGCATTTGGTCATATGTTGAGTGCTCATTATTGTCCCCATCTTCTTCTGGTGTTCTGGGAAGATGGCTCGAGTACTCGCTAATTATGTGTTGTCTGCTGGATCTTAATTGGTGTTAAGCTACAAGGAAAATTGTAGCTCTGCTAATTCTTATAGCTTTGGGTTTCTTTTTGTCATTGGCTTGTCAAGTGCCCAAAGGCCAGAGAGAATGAGAGATAAATATTGCCAGCTGAGATGCCCAGCCCGCACCACCACAGCTCCAGTACATGAGATGGTTGCAAAACAGGGAAAGAACATGATGTAGAGTGTAGACTCTCTCTCTCTCCCTTTCATCCTGAACCTTCATATTTTCTCCATGAAAGCATTTGTGTACTACTTAAATTGTCAATCTAATAGAAAGCCTATTAATATGTGGTTTATCTATTTTATTCATTGTGTTTCTGAAAAGAAACAAAAATGGGCTTGTGGTTGCTGGATTTAATTAGTCTTTTTTTGCTAACATGGTAGCCAAATGCCTATTTGGTGTTCTCTTGTCTATTAATTATTTCAGCTCTTGACTTGGATGATTTTTATTTATTTTTTGGCTCATCTTTGATATGCAATGAATAGGTGGAAGAGAGGGAGAGAGAGAGGGAGAGAGAAAAGGCTCTTTTGAAGGATGACATGGATGTTGGTGCTGCCTCTAAAAGACGGAAACTTAAAAGAGAGCACATGCCATCAGGGGAACCTGGTGAGTATTCTCCAGTTGCTCCACCACCTCCACCTCTAGCAATTGGAATGTCACAATCATATGATGGAAGAGAAAGGGGGGATAGAGGAGCCATGATCCAGCGTGCAGGGTACTTGGATGAGCCTCAAATGCGTATTCATAATAAAGAAGTAGCCAGCAAGATGACTCGCCGTGATGCTGATCCGTATCCTCAAAACCCATTTTTAGAAATGCATTCATGATCAAAACCCATTTTTAGAAATGCATTCATGATCTATGCAATTGCATCAGACATTCATATTTATGATTACTCAAGGCCATGTTTGGTTTGAGGGATTGTGCATAATCCATTGATTTCTACCAATTCATTTGTTTGGTATGCAAATGTTTTAGATGATGGATTTTATACAGTCCATGGATTTTGCTCAAAAACCCTCAATTTGGAAGGTTTTTTTGAAATACCTCCTCCCATGTGGGTTTTTGCAAAATCCATTGATTGTAGACAATGCATGGATTTTAAGATTTTGACATTCTCATTGCACATGCATTTGAGTCGTTTTACGTTGGCTCACAAGATGTCTAGTAATCATGGTTTATAGTGTATATAGTAGAAGTAATTATTTGTTGGAAATTGCGGGTCCTTAATCAGGTACTAGGATGTATGATCGAGAATGGGATGATGAGAAGAGGCAAAGAGCAGAACAGAAGCGGAGGCATAGGAAATAGGATGAAAGACTCTGGATGATGGAGAGCTGATTAGGTGCCAGTGGATACATCTTTGATGGTCAATGAATTGTGTCTTGCTTATCTAGTGCTTCAAAATGGATGTGGTTGGTTACTCGATTTCTTACTGTACTCATGTTTTCCTTATAATACTAAACTATACTAGCTTTTCAGAACATGGATCGGTTGGTTATCTGTAATTTGATTAAATGGAATGTGAAATCGATTGACATTAATTTTGTTCGAAATTGTATATATTCTGAGACCTTAGTGCAGTGTATGTTCCTTAGATTTTTCACTTTCAAATTGGATATTAAGTGTAAATAAAAAATTTTGTTGTTCGTAATCAACTCGCTGCAATTGTTTTTATTGCAAACCATGATATCACATATATATGGGAGATGTATAGTTTGTTAAAAATGGGCATCAAGTCCTCTTCGTTATCTTGAGAATCATTTACGCGGTCTCTACTAACCAAATTCTTGAACTGTAAGCTGTCCAAACTTTCAAGTTTTAAACAACAATTGCATTCTCTCTGAGAAAAAGGAAAGAAGAGAAATAACAGAACGATAGTAAATGATGTGACAAATAATAAAAAGGCATACAATGGCAATTTGGAGTATAAATGATGTGACAAGTAAAAAAAAAAAGTATACAATGGCAATGTTGGACAGCGAGAAGAACAAATAATGAATAATTATTCAATAAAGAAACATAAAATTGTCCTACAAAAGAAACTTAAATGAACCAATTAATTAATCCACGAAACCGAAGTGAAACAAATCTCAATACGAATCCCCTAATTTTGTTTTAAAATCAGTTTATTTTCCCTGACTTTACAACAACAGTATACGCAGTTGCCAACATTCTGCTCGATCTCAAGTAGCCAAACTGATCACAAGCCCCAAGGATAATAATTTGGATCTCTTGCAGAGTAATTTTGCATGTAATAATAATAATGGTAAGGCTGACAAAACGGGTTCAAAGCATTAGGATTATACACTTGCATTTGCCATTGATTGATCTCCTCTTCCCCATAATCTTCAAATTCTTTGCACCCATCTTCATAATCATAGCCATTGCTACATATTAAAAAATTGTTACGAGGATTACAAGAAACATCAAGTGAAGCATCGAGCAACACTTCCCAATCATAATTTTCAGTATCTTCTAACTGAATCAATGGTTCCATCATCTCTACCTTTATGGGCTCCATATTTCTTGGAAATGGACTCTCATAATTCTCTTCAAATTTCACCCACCTGCTGCTACCTATTACAACGTCATTAATATCCCTTTCTACAAATTGCTTCTCCTTGACATCATCTTCAGTTAAACTCGATGATTTGTTAGACTCAATCCATGATGATGGTGATGTAGCAAATGATAATGATGATGATGATGATGATGTGTCCGATAGCTGCCACATTCCATTCAAGAAAGTCTCGAGAGCTCGAATTTGTATCTCTGGTATTTTTTCAATAAAAGGGTATTCATAAGAGCCGCACAATCCTTTTTCCTTGCACCAATCATAGAATTCGAATAGCTGCTCTGATTGCTTTGCTGCTTTCTTGTAAATACCGAAGGACAAGATACAACTTCTATATGGCAATTGAATCATGTTCTCCAAAACGAATACTATTTCCTCTCGAAATGTTTTGTAACAAAGGAAACTATCACGAATAATATGGTTCATTGCAGATTGCACAATAAAGCTTCTTGCGGCTACTCCAGTTGGCCTGCAATCCATCACTCGATCTATTATGCTCTGAAGTTGGGGTAAAACTTCAAGCATTCTTCCAACTCCATTCATCTTTTCTTGTAAGCTCTCGTTCGTATTTTCGTTCTCTTCTTCTTGGTCATTGTTGGCTTCCTCATCTTCTGCCTTGTTGTCCAAGAAAAAGCAAGCAAGTGCTTCATCGAGCAACTGTGCATATGATCTAATAAATAAGGAATAATCTTCAGGATTAGATGATGAATCATCGCGAAAATGACACGGGTTGAGAGAAATCAAGCCGTTTGATCTAGCCCATAAAAGTTCTGCTCTGAAAGGACTATGTTCAGGCAAGGATCTAATCAAGCGATGAAGAAGGAGAAGGCATTTAAGGGCAACTTTCCAGCTGTTAGTTCTGCCAAAACGACGAGCGAAACAAAGAGCAAAGGAGTGAAAGGAAGGAGGAGATATGGAGAAGATTTTTAAAAGCTCATGAATGTATTTTTCAGACAAAGGTAAGTCATCAGGAGAGGTGGCTTTAATAATGACAAGATCAAGATCACAAAAGCCTCCAAAAGTGGCTACTTTTGCATAACTAATAGAGCTGTGTTCTTTTAGGGCACAAAATGCTTGCCTGAATCGCCTGTTCATGGTTGTACCACCAAAGAGAGTTGTATGAAATGGAGATATTTAATTTTGTTTAGGTTTAGAAAGTGAAGAAATGTTGGGTTAAGTGTTGATTTTTGGGTTATTAATCGTAAGCTAATTGCACTATATATACAGATGTTCATGTTTCGTTTCATCATTTTTTACTTAGTTATACTACTCGTTGAGAAACTTTGGAATTGTCAAACTTACAAAGTGTTCTTGAAAATTTTAATCATTTTCTGCCTAATTAATAACGCTCTTAATTTCCTATCGAAATGATAGGACAGTATAAACTAGGAATCCGACGATTGCTAGTTGCCAAAGTTGTTGTTTCCGCATCTTGCTTTAATTTTAATTAAGATTCTAATTTTGAAGCTAAATTAATAAACTTTAAAAAAGAAAAATATTATCACCCAACACTTGAATTAAATGATAAGGGTCTCAAGATCTTAATTAGAGCCTCACATTTTAAGCCCTAAGTAGTATAAATATAAATATTAAGTAAAAGGAGCTCTTTATGCTCAAGAGCAGTAGTAGGACAGAAATTTATTGAGGGGGTAACATTAACTTATTTGTGGATATAAAATTAATTTTAAAAGCTAACTTAAAAAATGAAAAAGTGAGTTTTTAAAATTTTTTGAAAACTTAGGGATCATAAACCAATTTTATTTAGAACAACTTGAAATACATAAATTTTGATTTTTTCAAAGAAGGTTTTGACATTTTTAGAGAGCTGGAAAGACAAACGGTCCCTTCTAATCTCCTTAGTGCTCGAGAGGGTCCTATCTAGCTCGAACTTGAATTACTCGAGTCTAATAAGCATGGGATATTAGGTGCATTAAAAGAAAAATATTTTTGTTTGTAGACATAGTTTAGCTGGTGACTGTGTGGTTAGTAAATTTATAATCGAACTAAGAGCTTCGTATTTGAATTTTTCTTTACCTAGATAAAAATAAAAAGAAAAGAAAAGTATTTCTCCAATTAATTACTTGGCAACCAACACTCCTATAGTATAAAGTATATAAATTTTTCTCCAATTATTTACTTGGCAGCCAAAACTCCTATAGTATTAAGTATATGAATTTTTTTAATATTACACTTATAACAAAAATGTTTTTTCCCTTAGAAAATTAAGAGCGATTACATATAGGATTAAGGTTATAAATATCCATCTAACCATCTCAAAAAAAGGTTATAAACGTATAATGGATCCGGCTTGCCCCACTCATTACCTCATAGGAATAGAGGATTAATGCATGAAGCCTTGAAGGGACACCAGATTGAATTGGCTTTATTTGTTTCCATTCTCTAATCATCTTGATTTTATTGATGAAAGTGCTTTTCTTTGGGTAGGAATGACAATCGCTAAGGTAAGGGTAAGGTATTATTATATCCACACCCCATATCCAAATCATTAAATTATATCCGTATTCGTATCCATTTTTTAATGGGTAAAAAAAACTATACAAATACTTACATTTATAAGGTTTTGGATAACCCATAGCCATGAGTAGCCGTGGATAATCATTTATAAAATATTTATATAAATTTAACACTAAAAGTTAAAATATTATACATTAAACTAAATAAAATAACATTAAAAAAATATGTAAATAAAAGAATTTTTTTTAAAAGTACTAAAATAAAACATAGAAATTCATTCAAGTTTTTAAACTTAACTAAATTCAATTATAGAAACACTAATATTACTCATCTCACTTAAAACAACTAGTTATTTTAATATTTTGATAACTAAAATATAATTGCGCCAACTCAAATCATTCAACAACGCACATTAGTTTTTTTTTTTTATATATATAGGTATTACCTATAGTGGCATCCCAAACCCTTTGGACCCAGACTAATCCACTGCGAGGGAGTCAGCATCCAGCTATAAATGGTCCATTTGAGCCCCTTGCCCCCTTCGAGCGAAGATGAGGCTCGAACTCGAGACCTCTCCTTGAAACCAGAAAGACTTTGCCAACTGTACCAACATCCGCAATTAGTTATTAAGTAAAATATATATCATAAGCATAAAAAGATATTAAACCTATGTTATTGATAGGAAATTTATGTATTTCACCTAAATATTATATGACGTGGGAGTAAAATTAATATATATCATACGTAGACCTTTTACAATATCATTATCATCATCATCATCATCATCATTATTATTATTATTATTATTATTATTATTATTATTATTATTATAAATTGTAGGAGAACCATTTATAGTTATTAAGCATTAAATTAAAAGATAAACAAATATGTGGGTATATGTATAGATATGAGTATGGATTAATCCCAATAATTTGGGTAGGATATGGGTATGGATATGGATAGGGTAATTCATTATCTATACCCTACTCATGCCCGGTTATTTTTTTGGTATGGATATTACCCGTACTCATTATCCAGTTAAATCAGGTATTACTCTATTTGATCGGGTAGGATCCGAATAAGTACTCATAGCTAGGCAGGGTACATTTTGCCATCTCTATCTTTATGCCGCTGGTGTTTATTATTATTATGTAGTAACAAAACAAAATTTATTTACTAAGTATATGCTTACATTTAAACTAAATTATTATATAAAGAGCATATATTATTAATAATATATAATGTTACGTAGATCAGATTGATTTAAATCAACAAGAAAGAACGATAATCTTAAACTTTTAAAAGATTTCAAAAATTATGATTGTTAAATATTTTTATCTTAAAAATTCATACTTAATAGCAATTTTCAATAATAGCCCATTTGACTTGAATCGATTTATGTGATAAGCGTATCAAATCATTAGATACTCCTCACTTATTCAATATTTAAGTATAAGATATGTAAAATACCTACTACCCTGCCTATTTGTTTCTACAATACCTAAAATATGCAAGTCTTTATCAATAATTCAATATAACCAAAAAAGAAAATTAATCTATACTGTGGAATATGAAACGCTAAATAAGAAAAATCTATCTGAGTTATATGAAAGCAACTAATTTTTTTACTGTTCATGTTTTGTTCATGTTTTTTTTGCTAGGTGTTACCTAACAGGATATCCCAAGCTTCGTCCAGACTAATCTGTTGTCTCCCAGTACTGGCGTCCAACAGAAGTCTAGTTATTTACTAAACTATCAGACCACACAAGTCGGTACCTTATGAGAGCGGGGATCGAACCCACAACATGAGTCTTTCCCAATCAATTGACCAATTGGCTTTGCTTACTGTTCATGTTATTAAAACAGAATACATACATACATATATAGACGCACACGCAATGAATAAACTATACACATCATTAAATCTATTGCATAAATTAATTTCATAAATAAATATATTTGTACAAATGGATATATCAATGTGAGATCTGGTGAATAAGTAAGAACACAATTATATTACAATTATATATGGTATGTCTGCGAGTGTGTTTATGTTTAAACATGCCAGCCATTGGATGAGTTGGCATTCAATATTATGCCCATAAGGAGCTTTAAATGTTTGGGGTGAATGGCCTTATGTGTATGATTCTTATGCATATGGACTAAATAATTTTGGTTTCACAAGTCAGACTCAGACATGTAAAAGAAGGTGAAAAGAATATGATAGACACAAACCTACAATTTGGAATATTTAATTTTTAGTATTAAGAAATTAGGAGAAAATATAAACTTTGTTCTCACGAGTTATTTATTTAATTAAACACTTTCTTAAAATTGTTAAAAAAAAAATCTGAGTTCAATATTGTGGAAACAAAAATTAGGAATGACAAATTAAAGCAACTATATATATATATATATATAGACACACACACACAGAGGCAAGGCTTGGATTAAAGACTAAAGGGTCTTTAGTCAGTCAAGTCTACAGAACACCATTAGCTAAATTAAATATAATGGTGGACCCAAAACCTTATTAATCCAGAAAGCAACCGACCCTATACTTGCAATAAGGGCCATAGCTACCATTCTTTCATGAATTAATAATTCTTTTCTGTCAAAATATCTAATTGAAATATATATATATAGTCTATTCCATTCCACCATATTTATTCTAATGGCAATTAATTTGTAATAAGCTGCCGAGCCAACAGATCTGTATCCCTCTTCCTCAATTCTCCTCTGGTCTTCCTTATCTTTCACTGTGCCTCCTTTTTTCTTTCCTTTCTAATTCTTACCATCACTCCTCTCTTAATACCATATGTCCATTTTGTTAAAATTCTTTTGACTCTAGCAGTTTATAATCTACATAAAAATCTTAGTTTCTATCACATATCTTCCAGCTCGAAATATATACAAATCTTAGTTTATTTGTTCGGTTGATAGATAATTTCACAAACCAAGCACATTTATATATTTGTACCTAATTCTCAAAGGATTGGTTGAGAATATTCATATTAATAGGATATTAATTAAGGTGGTGTTTTAAAATTGAAAATTAAATGCTGAATTATAGGTATTGAATATAATAAAAGCTGAAATTTTTAATGTTGAATTTAATAATCTAGTTGATAACTTTAATAATTGAAAATATTAATTTTTAAAATAACTATATTTTAAAATTTTGAATTTTGATTTGTAGATATTGAAATATATAATTTTTTATTTGTAAACATTAAGATTATGAGTATATAGTTTAGAAATATTAATTATAAAATATCTGCATGAGAGTATAAATAGTTAGTACTATTATAGAGTCAAATCAAAGATATTGATATAATGATATGTTCAAAAAAAAAAAATCAAAGATATAATGGTGGGTTGGGATCTTGCCTTGCCCACCTGAGTCCAATTCCTTCTTTGATGGTCGGAGGTCAGGTCCATGAGATATGATAATGACAAAACCTTTTTATATATCCTAAATTATGATCAAAATCTCAAATATATCCTAAGTTAAAAATTGTTCAGATTTTGATCCTGATTTTTCAAGTTGTTCCAAATCTATTTACATTTCAAACAAGAATGATTTATTATGTTTTTTTTTTCAATTAGTTTTAATTTAAAATAACGTTGTATTGGTTGACACATTTGAAAGTACATTTCAAATAAGAATATTTTATTACGATTTTTCTTGAGAACGATTTAGTTTTAGTTGAAAACAACGTTGTATTGGTTGACACGTTTGAAGGATTGATAGATTTGGAACAACTTGAAAAATTATGGTTTAAATCTGAATAATTTTTAATTCAGGATATATTTATAATTTTCATTATAATTCAAGATATATAAATAGGTTTTGCCTAAGATATTTTCCTTCATTAGTCTTTCCTCATTAACTTGTATTAGTAGGGCGTTTTTCATCGAAAGGCTTTCCATATTATAAACTTGTCCAAGTTAAACTCTTCTTGTTGCGGGAAAAGGTTCTGGTAAGCTGAACAAGTGCTGACACTATATAATAGCCTACTGTTGCTAAAGCTTCATCTTTAAGGCTTTTCACACCGATTATTGTTATTCAAACGGTATCATATATAGAGAAAAAACCATGGATGAAGTGGGGAGGTCGAGTCCCCAGGGAAGAAAAGGTAGGTGTCGATGTCCCTATTTAAACAAGTGAGCACATAATCATTATCACACCACAACGCAATATTTTCACAAGACAACGTGGATGCAATGTCCTCAAGAAGCATTGCAAAATCAACACTCTCTTATGGTGCATCCATGGGAAAGAATGATCTTGAATCCTAAAGAGGCCAAGTTTACCATCTTTGAATGGCCAACCTAGAAGAGATGAATCAATTTACCTATTCGATTCCTTAAGTCTCAGACCTGTTAAGACTAGGATAAAAAAAGATATCTTTGATTTACTAATGGAATTTTGATAATAATACAAGAGTATAACAAATTTGAACAAATTATCAATTTAAGATTTTCCATAGAAAATTTAAGTTAATAATCTTGACTTATCATTTAAGTGTTTTTTTAACCTGGTATTGAATAAGTTAAGCTCAGATTAAGTAATGTTATGAAACCTGACTTAAAGTAAGTGTGTGCTTAAAATTTTAAATTAAGTAATAAGAGGTGTTATCAAACACCACTTAATTGTAGAGGTTATTTAGAAAGCCTAGAAAATCAATTAGGCTGAGAGTTAGCTTAAACTCTTGTAATTATTTGTGAATGGTGAGTTTGAAAATCTGATTGAAACTGGAGAGTATATATTAAGTTTGTTGGACAAAACCTTTATAAAATGTGTATGTTATAATGTTTTCTTCGTTTAAATTGCGAATTCAATCAAAATTTTATTATACTCTTTAATTTCTCTAATTTTAATTTTTATTAACCAATAAATTCACTCCTTTTAGTTGCATGGTTTCATATGGATAATTACACTTATTTCAAGTGTGATAATAAAATAATTAAAAATTATGCGTTTTCATATAAAAATAAAGAATGGATCTTATTTTCTGAATAATAAATTTTTAACAATTGTAATGAGTACTTTGAAAAATATTTTTAATACATTTTTAAAATGTATTAATATATAATTATAATACACGCTATATTAAAATTAATATAGTTTTAACTAATATAATATTAAATTGAAATAACTATGAATGTAAAATATAAAGAACTCATAAAATTGTTCAAATATATAACATATTAAATTAAATTTTAATTTTAAAACTCTTATAAATAATAGTACAACTCTTGAAATTCTATGATTATCATGATACTTACTCCATCCTAAAAACGTGGCTTATCTATCAATTTAACGTGTGTGTATATATTATTTTCGTCTAATATGATGAATAAATGTATTTTGAAGATTTAATTTCAATCTAGAAGTGTTTTTAATGAGTATAAAAGAAAAATTAACTGAAAAATATTGAAATATTTCAACTTCTTTTTTTTTACCTATGAAGAAAGAAACACATCAATATTTATAGAACCGACATAATACAAATATATAAGATATTAATAAAATATAAGAAAATAATTATGGCACATGATTTGTACAATTTTACGTGGCATTTTAATTAATCTAATATAAAATTGAAGTATTATGAACATAAAATAATGCAATATATCTAAAAAGCATCAA
>CANYLF012648093.1:0-22091 GCA_948193215.1 Bocquillonia castaneifolia
GGAATATTTAAGATAAAGATGAAAAAAGATTTTTAAGAAATCTAAAACTCTTTCTTATTAAGAATTTATATAAACTATATTATATAAATAATTTATCTAAAATAGTTAATATTATATACAACATTTAAATTAACAAAAAAAATTTTCGGTCACTTTCTTTTCACTCTTCTTTTTTTTTAAAAAAAAAATCCAAATCAAACAACAACAGGCTATACATAACTCAGTAATGGACAATTATATTTTTATAATTCAGTTTTTATTTAACAAGTATATAGCTTAAATCTGTTGATTTTTAATTTTTTTCCCTTCATATAAGTATTGTCAATTCTATCATAAAATCCTATACTTCGTCCTTATGGTAGGTAATTATGTTGTTGATTGAAAATTGTGTTATATCCTTTTTTTGTTAATTTTCTTTCGAACAATCCTTTTTTTTTTTTTTACTAGAGTCCATTGATTTGTATCATGATAAAGTCACTTTAATTGTTTAAAGAAGACTAGAAGAACAAATATTTAGACTTATCTTGCATGATATATATTTATATACTTCTTGATTATTTTTTTTCATTGTATATCTTTTGTTCATTATACTCTTTTATTTACATGTACGAAATACAACTTCTTTAAAAGAAACTTGAATAAACATATAATTTCTTAAAGCTATATCAGAATTTACTAATGACTTTTAAATATTCAACAATTGATTGATATTTTAACTTGCATAAATATTAAATTAAAATTAAAAGTATAGAAGTAAATTACATTATCTACTTAGGATCGAATGTTACCTGGGGTTTGATCTAAAACGATAAATAGCCTATGAATTGAGTCGGAAGTTGTAGTGTTGCAATGAAAAATAGAGAAGATTGGCAACTGATGATGATGCTTAGTGGTTGCTCATAATCCTTCAATTCTTAATGCTTAATTGGATCCTCAACATGAAAAAGAGCAACAAAATGACAAGTAAATAAAAAAAAGTGTTTTTAACTTGTTCACAATTAAAGCCAAGGACATATTTTAGTATAATATAAAAAATATCATACAATTAAAAAGGACGATCGAGGAGAAAGAGATTACCAATTTCAAGAGTAATATAAAATCAAAAGTTGAATTGAGAATGCTATGGGTATAAAAATCATTACAATTAAAAACAGAGGATCAAAATGTAGAACGCAATAAATTTGTGTGAGATGGTATAAAAATTGTTGAGGTTTTTTTTTTCTCTTTTGGTTTTGGCTATGTAGTGTTTTTAACTTGTTCACAATTAAAGCTAATTGTACAACGATCGTTGTTAATTGGACAACGATCATTGCACCCTATTTTCGTAAAAAAAAAAAAAAAATTTTGAGGGAGTTTTATTTGAATTTTAATTTAAGATTAATCACTATTAATATGTTTTAAGACCTTATTATATTGTTATGAGTTCGGGTCGTTTCAAATCTGGTCATTGTTCTCTTTTGCATTGCATGTAGTTCTGTATTTTTAGGGTCCTTGATAAACCCCGGTACCATCTATAATGCATTCCAATGATTTTACCCAAGTTTCTTAAATTATATTGTTGGTGGACCACTCACAGTGATTGGAAGTCCTACCTGGCTTAACATCTTAGCAATGGTTAATAAGTCACGGTTAATGGGAAGCCCATACTGCATCTCCTACCGTCCTAGCAATGGTTAATGGGAGTCCGACTCTGTGGGAGCCTTCTTAGTCAAACTAAAGAATCAAAGCCCAACATGTAATGACCATAGAAGTTTCCACTAGGTTGTACCCTCTAATCTTACCTGTTGTAATACTGCCATGAAGTATTTATGATCGTTAAGCCTAAAGCCTATGCCAAAACTCTGTCCACCTAATGGTAGAACTTAGGTACAAGGATACAGACTCAATTATCATAAGTACTATTGCTTGCTAGGATAGCTTAAGCGAACGCTTATATACAATGGTACTATCATCCCTTGTTGATGAAATAAAGTACTCGGCCTACCTAGGAATTGGACTTTTGACCAACGGAATACGTGTGTGTGAGAAATAAGGTTGGAAGGCCTGCCATTTGGCAGTAATTGTTACTTGTACAGCTAATGAGTTTTCTTGTTTTCTTTGTCATACATACACGCATACATGCATATAACATTCATTTGTGCACTTGCTAACCGCTTTCCTACAGCTAAAAATGGCAAGTAGCTCTAGCTACCCTCACCATAAGGTTGAAAGATCTGGCTTAAGTTCCTCGATAGCCATATCAAATCTAAATCAAGGAAACCCGCATGTGATATATATTGAGCAACCGTACAACATAACCTTTGCTATGCTAAAGGGATATTGCATCCTAAACCGGCTCATCTGGGACCATTTGTTAGGACTCTCGGTTACGGGGAAGGAACTTACTATGAGTATTATGAAGCCTGGGGGCATGAAACTGATGAGTGCAAAACCTTAATGAAGGCAATATAGTGTTTGGTTGATGATGAGACCTCGGTACAGATAGGAGTGGAAATATGTCCTCGGTGCGCATTTAGAAACCTGCGAAATCATTGTGCCCATTGGCGAATATAATGGATGCAACTACATCAGGGTAAGAAGTGGAGGTCGATGGAAGTCTTCGAGAGACTAAATGAATGTGGACTGTTAATCGGGACGCCCTCACGATCAATCAAAGGAAATCCAATTTATAGATCATATGCTTACTGTCCTTATCATGAAGGTTTCGAGCATTACATTGATGAGTGTAGTAGCTTCAAAAGGGTTGTGAATGAAATCTGCTTTAATTGGACCATCGCCATCACTAAAGGGGGGCTACATAGTTCTCATAGAAGCAGAAAAACATGAAAGGCTTAGGGTGATGCTTCCTGGTCTTTTCCTGTGGGGACAGGTACCCCCGCTTCGACTAAGAGGACCACCGTGCACTGTATTATTCATTGTGCACACAATCTTCACCAACCTGGTGAGCAAAGGATACCTAATGCCAATTAATAACCCATTTATGGCATTCTCGATTAGCTCACTACAGAATACAACCGGTATCATTAGTCAATAGGACATCGTATGGGGAACTACCGAAGATTTATCGAGGAAATATCAGACCTGTTAATGGAGGAAAAACTTATCAACTTAGGAGACGAGACCGTAGGGACACGGCTGAATGGGGCGGAGATGCTTTGCACCATATATTTGATCCTACTTCTACCACTTCACACCCCACAAATACATAAGGTGATTGGCAAATCTCAGAAGCCGCACCTCTAACTCAAGAGGAAGGTAATTGACTTTTTGACTATGTGCCAGAACGACATGGGGAAGAACTACCCAGCATAGTGAGGCACATAGAAGGAGTGTAAAAAAAGAAAAGGAGAGGAAGAAGGATGGAACATTAGGTGGCTAGGCCCAGAGAAGTGATTTGGATAAATAAAATAGATCATTAATTTTCCCTGTAAAGCATGGTATGTAATGGAAACAATGTTGCTAATGTATGTATATATGTCTTCTTAAGGTTTTCATGTGTACTTGATTGGGATGTCATGAACTTACACACACACAAAAGAAAAGGCCAACTTATGAAGAATCTCCTAATCCCCACGCTTAACAACGAAAATAACTTCTCACCAGATGCCCAAATCATGAGGATATTCAAAACCTAAGAGCTACTTGTCCATGATAGAATTATACATTTCTGCACAAATCACTGAACATCATGAGCATGCACATTTCATTTAAGTCCTAACCTTGTAACTTGCAGGAAATGTCTAACCCATTTAACATGCCACTAATTCGACACTTGCTCATAAATGAAGTACGTGCATTGGTATGAGAAATCCAAGAAGACCGCCCTCCAGGTGAGGCCACCTAGTAAAACACAATTCAAGATAAAGTACAATTTGAGGACAGAACGGTCTAGGGTTAACACAAAAACTATAATGCCAATATGTCCCCTGGCCTGCCCTCAGCGACAGTCTTGCCCACACTCTAAGTGATCCCCAACTACGGGAACTTGTAACTCCAAACCTTGTCTTGCACCCTACCGAGCCCCACTACATACCACTCAGGACATAGCAAACACTGATCACTCCCTCAACTTTTACGTAGCTAAACACGACCCCATAACCTTCCACCAATCCCAACACAGTACCCTCGAAACAATGACAAACAATCCCCAAGATAACACCTATTGCCACTTCCAACCTTCAGCAGAGTATCAACAGTTCCACCATTCTATTAGGAACCACATCCTTAAACACCTAGATGTGAGAGGAAATGTCCCTCGTTTTGCTAACACCGGGAAGCCCATGACAGAGCTCACCCCACTCCCTTATGGATATTTTGACTCGAGCAACTTGTATCTAAGATTTACAAGAGTTTAGCCACGCAGGGATTCATTACCCCCGAGCTTACCATACATGACCCGACTCTTAACAACCCTCACTTTGTGATTGAAACTTACTGTTAATTTCATCAGGTTGAAGAGCACCCAACAAATGATTATTTTAGGCTAAAAAGCATCCTCAGAAGCTTCATAGATGTAGGGAAGATAGTACTAGTTCATTTTGACAGCTCAAAGAATGACAGAACCAATGTAGCCAGCACTTCTGCAGCCAGGCACTTCTCCAAACTGCCATTTTCTCTTTCAGCCTTCTTTGAGTATCCCTAGTGGTTAAATCTATTACGACCGCAGCCGACGGCCAAGCCGGCAAACCCAAACTCCCACAAGTACATCTCGGGGACCTTTGCGCATTTCACATGATGGATGGACATCCTGCTGACGATTGCCTGGTGCTCTATCATAACATCCAGGATCTCATCGATGGAGGAAGGATCCCGGATCTAGAGCATTTGGAAACTTAGCAACTAGGTTGCTAGCCCGAGAATATGCCATCCATGTACACTGCGATGTGCCTGTAAATAAATAAATGGAAAATCTACTTTTCCTTTTATCTAAATAGTGTTTCCTTTCTTAAATGCATTTGCACTCATGACATATTTGGCATTCACTCATATCATGATAGCTCATTTAGCATTGCTACAAGACTTTGAAGCACTTGTTGGGCCCACCACCGTTATCATAAAAAGAAGAAAAAAGGAACACGAAAGACTTCATGCTCAATCCAAAAATGGCTTCGATTAGTAAAAAAGGGCATCACAAGCGCAAGGCAAGTAAAGCACCATCAGAGGATTGCCGGTCCTGGAGATCACCTTGAAAATGACCAAAGGCCTCCTAAAAAAACTTCTAGGCATGCTCCTTCACAGGCTGAAACAAAATGTTAAAATCTTTCTGCGACTCAAAAAAATGAAAAAGAAAAAAAAGAAAATGAAAAAAAATGAAGAAAAAAAGAGAAAAAGAAGAAAGAAGAAAAAAAAAGAAAAAGAAAAAAAAGAAAAAGAAACAAAAAGAGAAGAAAGAAAAATGAAAGAAAAAGGAAGAAAAATGAGAAAGCAGAGGGGTTCAAAATAAAGCAAACCTAAGTGATTGTGAAGCAGGACCAAAACACAAAACACAAAACAGAAGTAACAAGAGGCTACTCAAACAAATGTGTGATCAACGGGGACCTAATAATAAACTTCGAATCATGATACTAGAGACCAGGCAATCAACGAATGAAGAATCTTATCAATCCAATGCGATGTCTTTGACGGTAGACCACAAAAGAAGCCTAACGAACATCCTTGAAATGCGCCAAAGCGCTGACAACAATACTTTGTGCAAAAGTGTCAACAACGGCCCCTGGCATAAAAAGTCGTAATTGATCGAGCTTGTGCAAAAAGAGCAAAAGAAGCAGAAAACAAGTCGAAAGAAAAGTCCGGATTCAAATGTGTAACTTGAAAGACATGACCAACAGCCACAATAACATTGGGCCCAGCACATAAACCACACTTGTCCGTAGCATAGTTAAATGAACTAGGAATGATTTGCTGTCAGATACTTTTGATTGCATCATATTATTTGCATTTTAAATGAGATACTAAATAGGTGAAGGGATAAGCCAGACAATCCATATAGCAGGCATAATGCAGAGTCATAACTTCAAAATGAGACACTTCACGACCCCTATCAAGGAAAAAGCCCGTTCTGATGCCATCAACAACAAGATAGCCAATATCTTCACCGATAAGGCAGCAACACGCCTCATATCTACTCCAGCTCAACCCCCACATTCTGTAAACTAATGAGGTAAGCCTGAACTAATAAAGGAAACCTTATACACAAGAATAATCAAGACCAGAAAAATGAATAAAGCCTAATGAGTTGAGAACCCCTCCGTGGGTGGCTCATGCAATAATTAAGACAAGGCCTGCTAGGGTAAAAACCTCACAAAGAGGTGCCCTAGGCAAAAAGATAAGGCAAATGAATAAAGCCTGATGAGCTGAAAACCCCTCCGTGGGTGGCTCATTCAAAAATTAAGGCAAGGCCTACTAAGGTGAAAACCTCACAAAGAGGCGCCCTAGGCAAAAAGACAAGGTCAAAAAATGAATAAAGCCTGATGAGTTGAAAACCACTCCGTGGGTGGCTCATGCAAAAGTTAAGGCAATGAACAAATAAAACTTGAAGACTTGAAAACCTATCAGTGGGTAGCTCATGCAAAAATGAAAGCCATGGAAAACAAAGGAAACCCAAAGGCCAAACTTGAACAAAGAATGAAAGGATCAAGAGTTAGACAAGGCCAAAGCAAAGAACTTACTGCAACAAGCACAACTTCCAAAGTGACAACAACAATTGAATCATACTGCCTGGATACCAATGACGAAAGGGAAAGGCAACCTAATATAAAAATCTAGTGTGTGAGCAGACACAAATGTGGGAATAATGGAACACAAGTTGACATCGACTTCCTGGGTGAATCAAAAGAACAAAACAAAGGGAAACTGAGGGCAAGATGAATCTCCCATCCACCCACATGCAGATCAACATATACCTAGACAAAATAGGGCTAAACCATTGAAACTTGTGGGGAAGACAGGGCCTCCTAATTACTAACTTGGGACAACATCAGATGAGCAACATCAGCAACGACTCACCCGGTAAGTGATTGGCCTTGAAAAAGAAGATAATAGGCCTGACCGATACTGTAGAGAAATCATAATCTTCTCACGATTGAGAGGAATGTCAAGAGCAGATATCGGAGGCAACAAGTCACCTTCAACTAATCCGATGACCTTCGAGGTGATAACAAGTCTTCCTTATCATTCAGCAAAATCGGGGGCGACGAGTCACCCCCAAAAGATTCCTAGAACACTCAAAGGGCAATGGGTCACCCTCAAAACATCAGGACAACTTTTAGGGAGTGAATGACCCTAAATGATGACAATCAGCTCTAAAAGATCTCAGGTGACAACAGGCCACCTCAAAACTATAGAATACCAGATGATGGTGGGCCATTTTCAATCTCAGTAACTTACGGGCGATGACGAACTGCCCCAGGCTCCAAAATCTCAAACAGCAATAAGTCATCTTATCATTTGACAGATCCAATTGGTGACGAGCTACCCTTAAATCCTAAAATCTTAGGCAATAGTAAACTACCTTCAACTACAGCATTTCTAGGGACAGTAAACCACCTTCAACAATAGGAACTGCTGAAGACACAGTTGACGGTGAGCCACCTCTAATGATCCCTGGTGACAATGAAACACCCCTTCATCTTGAAGCACGGTTAGTAGTAAGCTATCTACAATGACTTCAGGTGACAATGGATCACCTCATATTTAGATACTCAATCGGTAGTGAGCCATCCTCAGTAATCCCGGGTGACGACAAGTCACCTTTAGGCAACGAGCCACCTCTAGCAGTCTCAGAAGTACAATCAGCAGTAAGCCATCCTCAACGACCTTAAGTGATAGCAAATCATCATCTAGCCAAAAGTACAGTTGGCAGTGGGCCAGCTTCAGTAAACTCAGACACATTACAGGTAGCGGGCCATCCTCAGCAATCCCGAGTGATAGCAAGTCACCTTTTACTCAAGAAGATCCACTCGGTAGCGAGCCACCTCCAGAACCTCAAGTGATAGCCAATCATCTCCAGAACCTCCAGCAGCCTCATGGTGATAGCCAATCACCCCTTACTCTATAAAACCAGTCGACAGCAAGCCATCTTCAGTAAATCACCTTCAACTCTAGAATTCCAGACGACAGCAAGCCATATCTAGTAATTCCAGGTGATAGTAAGTCACCTTTAACAAATCTAATAGGAGGCCATCCTTGATAATTCCAAAACCTATTCAGAAGATGAGTCACTAGCATAATCTTAAGCCCAAAAATCCCAAATGAAAACAAGCCATCTATAGAATCCCAGACAATAGCAAGCTGCGTACCACTTCAAGCAACAGTAACCCACCAATGGCTCCAGCACTTCCAGTGACAGCAAGCCACCATCAGCCCCAGAACTTCCAGTGGTAGCAAGTCACCATTTATCATGAAGTACGCTAGGCAGCGGGCCACCTCCAACTGTCATAGACGCACAACCAGTGACGAGCCCAATCCAACAAATTTTGGTGATAGCGAATCACCCCTTACTCGGATATGCAGTCAGCAGTAAACTGTCTCCAGCAATCTCAATTGGCAGCAAGCCATCTCTAGTGATCCGAACCGGCAGTGAAACTTCCTCAGTAAAATCCAGGTCACCTCATGGTTTAGGGATGTAACCGGCAATGGACCACCTCAGTGAATCCCAGCAATGATGAACCGCCCTTGACTATTAAATTCTAAGCGACAAACAGCTACCTTTGAAATCTTTACAACTCCAGACGATGGTGAGCCACCCTCATCCCTGATAAGCACAATAATGGCCAACCACCTTCAATCTCAGCTAACTTTAGTCGGCAGTAAACCACCTTCAAAATATCAGGATTCCAGGCAACGGAGATGTTGGCCCTAAGGACCTCAGGGCTCTTATTGTGTTTTTGATGATACAAAACATTGTGTAATTCTAATATGTTTGCTAAGTGCTTTTCTAGGTCATTGATGCAATGCAAGCATATGAGAGTTTATGATGAAGATAAGGAGGAAGTAATCGAAGTGTAAGAAGTTTATACGAGATATCAAAGCTCTTAAGATGATGAAGTTCTTGTGTGTAATGGTGAAGAATGATAATGAGCTTGGGTGAGTGCTTATGTACTTGGATAGGTTTAAGTGTTATCCGAATAAAACACTTGGGTTAAGGGTTAGCTTAAGTTTATGTGTAAACATTAGCTTAGGTGGATAGGTTTAAGTGTGAACCTAATGAAAACACTTGGGAAAAGGTGAGAACTTGGAGTTTATAACCTTAGGATGTGATTTGGAGCATTTGGTAATGGTTAAGATTGATTGGAAAATCAAGCTGTGAAGAAATCCAAAGAAGCCAATTATGGGACTACACACTAAGCCGGTTTTTAGAGTAGCTTTCGGTGCATCTATTAAGATGCTATATGGTCGAATCATATATTGATGGAAGGCTATGTATGTCTACTTTCAATATCAAAAAGTGGAATTTAATTTGGAGCATTATTTTGGGAGTTATAGAATTTCAAGTGAATTATGCTCAAGATTGAATGCTGAAGACTGTGCATATAGGTCATGTTCAAAATGATGCCAAAAATTCTACATATGGAATTTTGACATGAAATTTTTTGGACTTGTAGCCCTTTAAGTATAGTTTCATATGGCTTTTGAATCACATCAAAACGGGTTGTATATTAGGAGAAATGGCTATTGGAGTGAGTTGTACTTGGAATATCGGAGAACCAAAATGTCTTATTTTTTTAGGGCGTGAAGATGGCCGAATTGGAAATATTTTGTGAGATACAAAATTGTAGAGAAAGGCCTAAATATGTCACCTTTAAACGTTCAGAGCATTTGCAGCTTTCTACAAAAAGTTATGGGTGTAGCAAAATCACACACGCGACTAGAACCATCACGAGTATGATCAAAGTTCCAAAAAGCATGCAAGATCTTGAAGGATCCATCATGCAGGCGATGGATAAATCACCCACATGATGGGGAGCCCAGACAGCACCAACGGTCAAATTCTAAAGTATCCATTGGAGATTTGAATGTCACCCCCGTGACTAGAGCATCCTGCACGCGATGGACACTTCGACAAGCCAAAACGCAGCCCCAATAAAGGTGTCTCTTGTGGGGGAGTGTGACCAACGGTCATAACTCTTTAGGAGCCTATAAATACCCATCAAAATGAGTATTTTGGAGTAACAACCATCTCCATAATGCTCTCATAACATCTTTCAAACATAGAATCAATTTCTTTGTAATTTTTACATATTTTGGTTGTGTGTGGGTAGTTAGAACTCTAGAGCATTTGTTGCCTGGGTTGAGTGATCTTTCTACCTTGTACAAGTGTCAATCTTTGTGAGGATTGGGAAACACTTGGGTTTGGTTTGGTGTTAGCCTTAGTAAAGACTAAGTTGTGAGTTAGCTTATTAAAACTCTCTTGTAAAGGTTTGGTGTAAGCCTTGGTAAACACTAGGTTTGGTGTAAGCCTTGGTAAACACTAGGTTTGGAGAGGGCCTTAGAATTCTCTTTGTAAAGGTTCAAGATAGCCTTAGAAATCTTAATTGTAAAGGTCGTGAGATAGCCTTTGAAATCTCACATTGTAAAGGTTGGAGATGGCCTTGTAAATCTCCTTGTAATCCTTGGTGGATTACAAGGAGTGTGGATCAAGAGTATCCTAGATTTTTCAAGTAAACCCCGACGTCCATCTAGATCGCCAATGATCTAGATTTTTTTGTCTAATTAATCGAGAGTATACTAGATTTTTGGGTAAACCCCGACATCCATCGAGATCGATAGTGATCTAGATTTCTATGTCTAGTCAATCGAGAGTATCCTAGATTTTTTGGGTAAATCCTGACGTCCATCTAGATTGCCAATGATCTAGATTTCCTTGTCTAGCGGAGCCATAAGTGGCCTAGACTTTCCTGGGCCTGTCCCGATGTCTCCTGAGACTGCTAAAGTCTTAGGTTCTCAGTCTAGACTGATCAAGCATGTCCTAGACTTCTTCAGGCTAGTCCAGACAAAATTGGAATGAACGTGTTCCAAAACCTGGTCTAGACAAGCCAAGTGTCTTAGACTTAACAGGGGAAACGGCTACCTCCTAACACCTTGGCAGAGGTTGTCAAATCACTAGGGCAATGTGCTTTATAAGTATTCTCGAATATGTCTGCTTTGCCAAATGCTTATTCATTCGATCATTTACAAGCTTCGACAAAGCAGGGGCAAATTATAGACACTGAATTTTTGGATACCAGGTCCTTGAGGGCAAGTTGAAAACTTTGGGGCAAATTTCCTATCTAGAGATATATCCTATGGAATTAAAGGTAGTGCCCCAAACACCAATGGTTCGGTAGGACCACCAAACAACCGGCCGAAGCATCAAGCCACCCATGCTAGGCCCAAAACCTTAAGGGAAAAATGGCCCAAGGCCCATCAAGTGAAGGTCCAACTGGACCTTTACCAATCATTCGATAGACCTTTGCCCTAGGCTCATAGGGGTAATCATGATTATTCTTTGCGGAGTGGTGATTTGACAATACAGCAGTAGGCCTACGTGTTCCTACTGCTCTACTCTATATAAACCTTGCATCAACACCTTGTAAAGAGGAGGCACTTGTGACCATTTGCACAGCCAACTACTTCAACACCAAGCAAAGAAATCCTTCAATAGGAGGAAAAGGAGAGAAGTGGGAGCGTACCTTCATCATCTCTGGTTCTCCGACGGTTCAATAAAACGGTAACAATTTAAGAGTACAACAATTACAAGGATCATTCTAGCACAAATACATAGTAAAAATAAGGTTTTGGTTGTATCATTCCATTGATAACTTGACGTTTTAAGCTATTGTAACTTTTCATGCTCATATATAACTAAGCTTTTCTTAGTTTTCTTATATGCATGAACTCCTGAGACTAAGGCAATGAGTTAGGGATAAACAGGATGTAACCGAGCAAAAGTGGATTAAAACATGTCTTTGAATCCTTAAATATATTTGATTTGTAACAGTTTATACCTTGGATTTAAGGTTCCTCGTGACCCAAGGGGTCATTCTTGTATCTTTTATGTCCTCTATTCCAAAAGCATATAATAAACAGGTACAAACTCGGCCAAAACAATCTCCAGCACCTATTTACATGTGCAGCCGAACCTTCACGAACCAAAGGTAGTCATCTGACTGAACCTTCAATTATCCGACCGGATGATTAGGGCTAAGCCGGATGTCCCACCTGTTTTGATTACTTCTGAAACTTAGGCCTGGCCCAATCAAAGATTCGACCGAACCATCAACAAAGGTCCGGCCGGACCTCCATGCATGGGACATATCAAAATGTAAAGAAGAAATCCAAGGCTACAAACTATTTTTGAAGCTTCAAGGTCGGCTGATGGGCCCTTTTCAGGGCTAGTCAGTCGATCGGTAAGATTTCCTAAACCCTGTTTAATTTATAGTTAATCACCTAGATCTAAACATTAAATAATTAAATCAGACATTTAATAAATAAACCTGGTAATAAATACAATAAAATGGTAAAAACTCATTTCACCTTTCCTTTTTTAAAGTGTGTATGTATATTATTATCATTCCCATACTTCGGGTAAATAATGAATAAATTAATGTGCAAACATTAACCTATAAAATAAATGCAAAAGTACGTAGAAACTGACTGTGGATGTTATGCATGTAAATAAATAAGATAATAATCCACTTGGCTAACCATTATCAATATAAGTAGTAACCTACCAAATATAGAAACCAGCACTCAATCAATCAGGGTTAACTACAACAAACCTAATGCAGCACTAAAATTGATTAGAAACAATATTAGGTGTGCCCATTCATTGCACCCTACATTCGGGTGATTTATTGCTTTAAATTGTTTGTCTTTGGTAGGAAATAATGACCTCATTACTTAATTAAATAGGAAATTGCCCCAAGAATGAATGACGCATTTCGAACCCAGAAATCATCTAGTGTGATGACGAATGGGGATTCCTGAGGATTCTATCTGTTTGTTAAACAGTAGGTGATCCCGATGCAATTCGGGTGGCGACTCCATAACGTTTTCATAAAATCCATATAAATCCATCAGTGAGTCTGTTGCCATTGCTATTGGACACCAACCGACGGGCAGGTTCCCGGGCGCTCTGTCCATAATTTAATAGGCTAAACTTTGTGTATGTTAAATGAAAATGACTATATTTGCTTATTTGTTATGTTGGTAAGTTGGGTTGATATTGATAATTGGTAAATTAATTGATGAGTTGAGAATTGTAAATTGATGTGAAAATTGGTTGAATTGTGAATTTGTGAATTGGATAAGATTTTGATTGATTGAGAAATGGTGAATTGATTGTGAAATGTGGTGATGTGAATTGATTGTGAATGTGATTAGGAAAGGATGACTCGTGAGATATAATTTGTGTGTGATCGGGAAAGCTGAGCTAGGTGGATAGCTACCCGTGTGTGTGAGATAATGAGACTGAGCCGAGCGGATAGTCTCATCGGGTGGCCACCGAAATGTGATTATGTGAGGTTTTAGTTATCCAACCCTAATTGTTAAGAATTGATGTGGATTGGATTTGTTTGCTTGGTTGAGATGTTGAATTATTTAAAACTAAACTTGATTGTGTTTTAATGGTATATTACTTGTGATATATATATATGTGTGTGTGTGCGCTTGGTGATTTTTGTTAAATATACTATTGTTTAGTGAATTAAATGCTTATTGAGTTGCCAATTCACCCCTTGGTAATTTTTCCCTCAAGTAGTTTAATAGTTGATAGCCTAGCCATGCATTTGCTCCATTTTTGAATCACGGCATTAACAGGTGGGCCGGATGAGTTGACACAAGCATGGGGGCATTTTGGTTATCAAAATGTTTATATATAGATGTGAGCTTCGATTGTATGTATATAAGTATGTATTTATATCTAGGTTGAAATTAATATGTTGAAACGTTGTTGTTGATTATATAAGTTGATGTTTGGTATGTTTGTGAATATTTGGGTTGAATATTAGGGTTGCCTATTGTTGCCTAAAATTTGTGTTAAGTTTAAGATTGGTATTCGCAAAGATGAGTTTTCAAGTGTTTTTAGGTCAACATGGGTTACAACATGGGGTACCTAACCCATGTCGACCCAGTGTTGATAAAATTTTTAGGATGCAGAAGCCAACATAGGATGCAACATGGGATACCTAACCCATGTTGACCTCATCTTGACCCCTGATTTGGAATTTTAAAACTCAAATTTTTGGCTTAAAACTCTTTTGATTTATATCCTAAACTTATATTAATAATGTTTCGAACCCTTTCTCAATCTAAAATGGATATTTATCTTACTTTTTATTTGAATTTCAAATTTTTCTTTTTATATTATATTTTTATTAATGTTTTGGTTTAATTGGGCATCACATTTAATTTGGTATCAGAGCGGGGATTAGACCCATTGGGACATGTGAATGGTGTGATTATGTATGAATTTGCTGTGTTATGTGATTGAAAGGTGAATTTATTATTGTACTTCGGCCGGATGACTACCTTTGGTTCATGAAGGTATGGCCGAACCTATAAATAGGTGCTGGAGATTATTTTGGCCAAGTTTGTACCTGTTTATTACATGCTTTTGGAATAGAATACACAAAAGATACAAGAATGACCCTCTAGAGCACGGGGAACCTTAAATCCAAGGTTTAATGAACTATTACAAATCAAATATATTTAAGGATTCAGAGACATGTTTGAATCCACTTTTGCTCAGTTGAGCTCTGGACTTACATCCTGTTTATCCCTAACTCATCGCCTTAGTCTCAGGAGTTCATGCATATATGAAAAACAAGAAAAGCTTAGTTATATATGAGCATGCAAAATTACAGTAGCTTAAAACATCAAGTTATCAATGGAATGATACAACCAAAACCTTGTTTTTACAATGTATGGAAGCTAGAATGATCCTTGTAATCGTTGTACTCTTAAATTGTTACCGTTTTGTTGAACCGTCGGAGAACTGGAGACGATGAAGCTACACTTCCTCTTCTCTCCTTGTCCTCCTGCTGAAGGATTTCTTTGCTTGGTGTTGAAGTTGTTAGTTGTGCAAGTGGTCAAGTGGTCACGAGTGCCTCCCCCTTACAAGTTGTTGATGCAAGGTTTATATAGCGCAGAGCAGTAGGAGCACGTAAGCCTACTATTGTATTGTCAAATCACCGCTCCGCAGTGAATAATCATGATTGCCCCTACGAGCCTAGGGCAAAGGTCCGGCAGAATGATTGGTAAAGGTCCGGCCAGACCTTCACTTGATGGGCCTTAAGCCATTTTTCCCTTAAGGTTTTGGGCCTAGCATATGTGGCTTGATGGTTCGGCCATTTGTTTGGTGGTCCGGCTGAACCTTTGGTGTTTGGGGCACTACCTTTAATTGCATAGGATATATGATAAGTAATTTGCCCTAAAGTTTTCAACTTGCTTTCAAGGACCTGGTACCCCAAAATTTAGTGTCTACATAAATACTTACCAAAAAAATGACAATCATGAAAGAGGCCTAATGATCCCCTCTCACAACCGCTTTGCCCTTTGATCCTCCTAAGCACAACAATTCAAATAACAAGCAATTCAACAACCAAATCAAATAATTACCACACAACAATTCCTCCCAAATGATCAATTAAATGCTCATGCAAGTCTAGCATAAAACCCCCAAAAATTCTACAAACCCATAAAATAATCAATTAAATTATAAAGATTAATATCTCACCTTAATTAAACGTACAAATCTTCAAGTTAATCTGCTAACAAATTAAACATTCCAAAACTTAACTTGTATTCTTCATGATAATCGGTTTATATTCTATATATTTTATGGGGTTTTAATTAAATTTCTTCTATGTTTGCGTGGTTTTAGAACTTTTTGTCATATTTTATAAATTTGCAGTGTTAGAAACACGTGGGATCGAACCGGTACGAATACGGAGTCAAATTGAGCTCGAGCCGACCGGTCAAAGTCAAGACCAGATGTTGACTGGACCCGACCCTTGGTCTGGTCTGTAGTAGAAATAAGCCCCTAAATGGGCAGAACCAGACCGGATTCAGACCAGATACTGACTGGACCAGACCCTAGTCCATCCTAGACGCAAATTCAAACTGGTTTTGTGATTTTTTGGGTATTTTGGTCCGATTTTTAGTTGTTCCTAAGGTATTTTTAGGATTTTAAATGTACTACACTATATATACAATTGTTTTTAGTTGTTAGCTACCTTTTGGTCAATTTTTATTTATTTTTCTCTAGAGTAACAATTTTATTTTTCTTTTAGAATTTCATGGTTCTAAGGTTTTTAAGGTGGATTTTTACATAGTTTATGAAGATTGAAGCTTGTTATTCAATTATTCAAAGACTAAGTTTATCTTTTCCTTATTCTTTTAATTTAATCATGTTTATGTTTTTTTTAATTATTTTTATTGTTTGTTTGTTGATTTTCATTATGTTTAGTAACTAATTTTCCTTCTAGTGATAAGGATGTAGTCTACTATGGGGTAATTTAATTATTAATGTTTTGATTAGCTATTTAATTATAGTTTTTCTTCTTTTACTCATTTAAATCGATTTCCAAGAGCTTATTAATATATTTCTTGACTGATCACCTAGAATTATATTTATTAGGTTTATTGTCAATGAATGGGTTGAAATAAACCAGATTTGGAAATTGAACTTGTTTACACGTTAATATGGAAACGGCAATCAACCTAAACTTGATTTAAAGATTTTGCTTAATGGGTTCGATTGTTTTTAATCGATGTGCATCGAAAGAGTAGCATAGCTGGTTCAATTGAATACGTTTTTTTGCCTTAGGAAAGGATTAAAATATTTTCGTAAAGTCTTGCTTAAATGAATTTTGAATTATAATTGAGTTACCCATCCAGATGAAATCCTGAACTCTAGTGTTTTTTTTATTGTGGTTGTTTATTGTTTTAAATTACTTTTTCATTGTTAATATAATTATTTGCATTTATTTTCTTATTTAATTTAGTTTTTAAAATTATTTGAAAATCAATCAAGGTTATTCGTTTTTACTTTAATTGTTTGTGTGTTTAATCAAATTATAGCTAAACGATTTTTCCTATGGATTCAACCTCCTATTCCGAGTTTATTACTACAACTATTCCGTACACTTGTGGGAGTTGTCAAGTTTTTAGCGCCGTTGCCGGGGACAACAAGATTATTTTTTTTATTACATTGTTTTTGTTTGTCAATTGTTTTGTTTTGTTTTTAATTTTTTTTCATTTGCTAATTTTTTTTTAAAAATTATTTTATTAAGTTTCGTATTGTGCATGTGAAATCTTTGTTGTGTATTGTTTTTGTTTTATTTTTTCATTGTTGATTAATTTTGTGTTTGGTGATTTTTTTATTAATTTTTTCTGTTACGTTTTTATTTGTTTATGTGTTGTTTGTTTTTTTAAGTTGTTGTGTTTATTTGTTCGGTAACAACAAAATTAAAAATTATTATGTTTTTTTTTGTGATTCATTATGAATTATCATGATGAATGTTCTAATCAATTTGTGAGCTATAATGCACAAGATTTTTCGTATGATGATGGACATGCATAATTTAATTCTCCTCCATTTTCTTTTTCAGGTTTGTAGGTGGTGCAGAGGGGGGCACCTTTCAAGTGAATGCTTGATTAACGTTTCACCTCCACAACCTAAACATTTACTTTGTCAATGGTGTGGAGGGGGGCACCGTTCATATGAATGTTGAATCAATTACTCATCTCCATCACCTCAAACCATGTCTAATCATTATTTGGGTGAGCAACATTATTCTTCTTGGGGACATAAAGATGAATACTTGTATGGTAATTGTTACAGTCAAGACCAAGAAGAACACTCTTCTTTTGATAAATTGAGAAGTTTTATACTTCGATCAAATCAAGATTATGCTTGAAGAATGGAATCAATTGAAGAGTCCACTCAAGGGTTTGATGCATATGAGGATGAACCAAGATGGACATTCAATGAACGAGAAGTTATAAAGGTTGGTGGCAACACATTCTTTGAGCACGTGGATGAAGAATATGGATATCAACAAACGTCAATTCTTCAACCTCAACAACCAATATTGCCTCAACCACCTCTCATGTCAAATTTTAAGGGGACCTTCCTTAAATTCATGGTTGACCAAACTGCATTCATGGTTGACCGACTCGAACTCAGTGAGAAGTTAAATGCCCAGTTCGAACAAATGACTCAAACTCTGAATGTTATTGATCAACATCTTTCTTTGCTCAATCAGAGTTTTGAGCAACAAGAGGTTCATTTAAGTAAGCTAAATTTCCTTTACAACTTTGAGGGATCTAATGGAGAATACATTGAGCCTATGGAAGAGGATTATGAGGAAGTCCTTAAAGTTCAACACCAATTTCAAGATATAGACAATGAGGAGGATTTACAAGAATTCAATTTTCATGTTCATGAGGAAACTTGTGAAATTCTTGAGGATGAGGGCGACAAAGATGAAATTGGTGTTAAGGATTCAAGTGATGAAGTTTATGTACCTCCACCCATCACCATCATCTAAGAAGATCTTGTAATAAAGAGTATTGTCTGAAAACCCACAAGAAAATATCTTACATTCTTGAAGTAATCATTGATCCAAAGATGGTTTTTGTGGAATATGCTCTTTACTATCTAGGCATAAGGGAGCCTGCAAGGGAGAAGCGAAGGAAGATGCTTCCAAGAAAGCTTCTGCATGGTCGATTGTATCCTTAAGAAAAAAGGAAGTACGTCTAGCTAAAGTCGTTAAATTAAATGCTTATAAAATAAAAAAAATAAAAAATAAAATAAAAATGTTAGGAGGCAACCCAACATTTTTATTTTATTTTTTATTTTTTTATTTTATAGGATTTTCTTAATTTTCTTTTGTTTTTAGGTTTTCTTTTCTTGGACACCGACTTTTGGTTCGGTGATTTGATACGGCTTCTGTTCAGGGAAGTTTCCTAACCCCCCTTTACTTTTAAGTTTTGTTATTGAAGCCAATGTTTCATTCAAGTGTGTGTGTGGGGAAGGGGGAGAATTATTAGCCACTTCTAATTTTTGTAGTTAAAATTTTAAAATTTACTTATGCTTAATTGTGTTTTGTTTTGTTTTATGTTTGTGTTTAAGCATATTGAGTTGATACTTATTTTAATTGAGTTAATTATTCAAAATTGTTGCAAAGTATGCTTGAATTTGATAATATTTCTTTATTCAAAATTTTGGATGATCGCTTGATTAAAGTTAGTATTAAAATTTTGAGCTTTCTATTTCTAAGTTTTAGTAAGATTGATTATTTGTGGATTTAATTGAATGTCAGATTCTCAACATTGCACTTAACTATCACGGCCTAGTTTCATTCAGTAATGAGTAAAGCATTAAGAATATCATGTCATTTGCATCATAATTATGTGTAATGCATTGCATAATATTGATTGGTAGAATAATGTTTGAGAGCATCAAGGTTTATGGAAGCTTGGGTTAGTAAATATTGCCTTGATTTCTGCAATAACTGCATCTCATATGATTAAGGCAGGGTATGATGCTTATCTTGTGAATGTGGTGGACACTACAGTTGTTAGTCCAGGGGTTTCAGATGTGCCGATTATCAGAGAGTATTCAGATGTGTTTCCAGAAGAGTTACCAGGATTACCACCATATCAGGAGGTTGATTTTGAGATTGAGACTATTCCGAGAGTTGCACTTATCTTGATAGCACCTTACAGAATGGCAACAGCAAAATTACAAGAATTGAAGAAGCAACTTGAAGAAGTATTGGAGAAGGGGTACATTAGACCTAGTATATCACCTTGGGGAGCTCCAGTGTTGTTTGTAAAGAAAAAGGAAGGAAGCTTACAACTTTGTATTGATTATAGAAGACTGAACCAAGTCACTAACAAGAACAAATATCCATTGCCCAAAATTGATGATTTACTTGATCAGCTTAGGGGACCCTCAGTATTCTCTAAAATTGATTTGTGGTATGGTTATTGGCAGTTGCGAGTTGGTGAGAGTTCTATACCCAAGACAGCATTCAGAACATGGTACGGACACTATGAGTTTATTGTGATGCCATCTGGGTTAACTAATGCACCTGCTACTTTTATGTCATTAATGAATAACATTTTCCAACCATACTTAGATCAGGTTGTGATTGTTTTCATTGATGACATATTGGTATATTCTCCTAGCCATGAACAGCATGAAAAGCATCTAAGGATTGTTTTGCAAGTTTTGAGGGAGAAACGTATGTATGCTAAATTTAGCAAGCGTGAAATTTGGAAGGATAAGATTGCATTTCTAGGACATATAATATCTGCATAGGGAGTTCAGCCTAATCCATCCAAAGTAAAAGCAATTGAAGAATGGGAAGTACTGAAGAATGTGTCAAAAGTTCATTGTTTCTTGGGGTTGGCAGGGTATTACAGGCGATTTGTGAAAGACTTTTCCGTAGTTGCAAAGTCGTTGACAAATCTATTGAAGAAACAAGTCACATTCTAGTGGACAGACATATGTCAAGGTAGTTTTGAGGAATTGAAGCATCCATTGACTTCTTCACCTATACTCACATTACCTAAACCTGGTGGACAGTATGTTGTGTATACAGATGCATCTTTGAATGGGTTAGGGTGTGTTTTAATGCAAGATGGCCATGTGATAGCTTATGCATCTAAACAACTCATACCACATGAACAGAATTACCCAACACATGATTTGGAGCTTGCAGCTATTATCCATGCTTTGAAGACTTGGAGACATTATTTGTATGGTGAGACTTTTCATATTTTTACTGACCATAAAAGTTTGAAATACATACCTACTCAGAAAGAATTAAATCTCCGACAATGAAGGTGGATAGAGTTGCTTAAAGATTATGATTGTACTAGTGACTATCATCCTGGAAAGGCTAATGTGGTGGCTGATGCACTCAGTAGAAAGACAGTTGATAGGGTTGCAGGTATGACTAAATATCAGTTGAATGCATTGATTTCCTTGAGAGCCATGAATGTGTTTTTATCTATAAAGGATGGGATGTTGATAGCTACTATGAAAGCAAGGCCTCAGTTACTAGAAGATATTAAACAAGCACAGCTGAATGATTTTGATTTAAAGAAGCTTCAGAAGAAGAAACGGGAAGGAAAACCAAGTGAATTGGTAGAGCGAGATGATGGTATATGGGTTGTGAAGAACCGGGTGTATGTTCCTAACATAGCAGAGTTGAAATAGAAGATTTTCTAGGAAGCACATGATTCACCTTATTCCATGCATCCAGGAAGCACTAAAATGTATCACAATTTAAAAGAACATTACTGGGGGCCAAGAATGAAGAAGGAAATTATGAAATATGTTGCTAGATGTCTGACATGTCAACAGGTAAAAGCTGAACACCAAGCACCTGCAGGTAAACTACATTCCTTATCTGTACCTGAATGGAAATGGGAGAGGGTTACGATGGATTTTGTGATTGGTTTACCTCATACTTTTAGGAAGAATGATGCTGTGTGGGTGATAGTAGATAGATTGACTGAGTCTGCACATTTTTTCTGTAAAGACCCGAATCTAACACCATATACTACAGATTAATATAGATAATGATAATAATTAATCTTAATTTAAAATTCAATTAAAAATTCCCTTCGAAAATAAATTTTTCTCTGAAAATAGGGTTGCAACGATCGTTGTGAATAGTGCAATGATCGTTGTGAAATGTCCAATGATCGTTGTGAATGAATAGTGATCGTTGTGAAATACACGAAAATCGGCCAAAAATCCATTAAGGTACACGAGCTCGTGGGAAAATAGCAACGAGCTCGTTGCAAATCAGCAACGATCGTTGTAAATAGTGTAATGATCGTTGTAAGCCTAAAATCACCAAAATGAAATTTTTAAACAGAAAACATAGTTTAGAAACAGTATTTCTGGCTTTCCTCTGTAAAACCGTACTTAAACCAACTCAAAATCACTTAATCATCAATTCAATACACAATTCAACTCAATAACATAGCAATCAAGCAATCATAGCAATTTCCACTTAATGTACACAAAATTAATCAATTAAATACTTACAACTTGTAGAACCTCCTTAAGCTAGTAAGCTCTCCTC
>CANYLF012648351.1:0-13018 GCA_948193215.1 Bocquillonia castaneifolia
AAGGGCCATTTCAGTATATTATTGATGAATATAAAGTTAGATTGAAGAAAAAGAGTATAATTTGGCTAAAATAATTCAAAAACTACAATTTTATGCAAACCGTTAGAAGTTTCGATAGTTTAATTTTGGGTGTGACACATGATGTAAGATATTCCTGATACCGGTTCAGGTGGCGACTTACTATCAGCTCCCTCTTGCTAAACGCATAGTGCCGCAATCGTCACTCAGGCTGGGACTACTATGGAAGCCCCTTTTTTTCTATAGTTTGGAGACTCTACTAGGGATGACAGGCTATTGATTCATGTGATTATAGCCACTTCTTATTATTATTCCAAACTCTAGTTTCCTTACATTGCATGCTTGCATTAAAACACCTTACCTCGAGGGTACCATTGGTCAAGCTACCCTGATTCTCAATGCGCACTTCTTGGGTAGTGAAATCAATGACTATCACTCATAGATGGAATTGTCCTAATATCACTTACCACCATAGTCATGGTTAATGAGTGATAGTTAATGGGGAATTCTGAGCTGAATGTCCTCCCATCACTTGAATCTTTTTTGAAAGAGGGAGATGGTTAATGGGAGTTCACCTTCTATGGGAACCTTTTTTAGCTGAACCGACTGAAACCATGTAGTGACCTTAGCAACTTCCACTAGGACTTACCAAATGATTGATGTGTTATGTGATGCCATGAAGCCATTGTATTGACCTGGTCTAATATTATTACCCTTGAATCAGACCTCTAATTGCTATTTATGGGGGTGACGAGTGTTAGTCTAATTGTACCTTACTAACACGGCCCTATAACATGGGATCAATTAAGGGTTTGAGAAGAGTGACCTTTGACTACTACTTGTGTTTAAGGGACGTTGGTGCGTCGATCTAATTGTACCTGATTGATGCTAAAATGACCCTAGAAAATGGGAAACATCAAGGACTTATTAAGAGCAAAGACATGGGATAGGGATATAACAATGAATTTTTGTTTGGTTTGGATGTTGAGAACTCTTTTCCTATGTAAACGTGCATATTATGTCGACAATAGCATCCCCTGTTGATGCGAAGGCCTAAACCCAGATTCCTAGGTCTACCACTTAGTAGTACATGTGCGTGACTAACGTTTGCCACTTGTGTTCCCTTGACTTTTGCATTCATGCATATATGCATACATGCATTTCTTGTATACATAACATTGCATGCTAACCCCTTGTTTTCCATCACTATGAATCTTCTAGATATACCTTGGATGCCCAACAAATCTATGAAATAGTGAGGGATGAAGTGAAGTCCATGTTGAAGGAATTCTTGAGGCAACTACCTCTGGACCATGTTGCAAGCCATCCTGGGAGGTTTGAAGAGGTGGAGGCCATTCCCATACCATTAGAAGGGTTTCCTAATCACATGAATGAGTCCAGTAAACTGGGATTTCAAGGGCAGAGACCGAGTGTCAAGCAACCACCATTGAGGAACTCTAGAGAAATAAAACATCAAGGTGTGATGAAGCTAACCCGAGAGGAATGTCTTCATATGGGTTTGACCAAAGTGATGAGCGCTGCTCCAAGTCTACGCAAGTTTTCCAAGCTTAACCAACCTCTTTCTAAAATCTTTTAAAGGTTGGAAAAGTTTGGAATGCTTAAATTTAAACCCGCCAAGAATCCACCAAACACTTGCTCACTTCAATACAATCCGAATGCCCTTTGCCGATTCCACCAAGTGCAACGACACTTGACTGACAACTGCATCAAGCTTAAACATGTGATCTAAGACCTAATTGATGATGGACTTCAAGTTGAGGAAATCAAAGCCATGAAGCTTGAGCCCCTGCTGAAAGCTTTTGAAGGACTAGAACGGCAAGATTTAGGCTATGACTCAGATGAGTGAATGGAAACCATCTCACCTAGCTCAAGCATCCATGTGATCATCAAGTATGTAGGATTGTTTTATGTAGCTAGCTTATCACAATAATGTCTCTTTAGGTCAATGATAGTACATTTGTTTTGCTTTGTTTGTCGATGTTTTTCTCAATAGAATAAATGCAATACATTAATCATATTATGAGCTCATTTGACCTAAATCCATTTCTTTATTGTTCATTTAACATTTGTACACAAGACATAGGAAATACTTGCTCCATTTGATGTTACTATTACTAAAATAAAAAAAATAAAAAAAAGATTTTCAAACTCAAAATGATTTCTTTCAGTTTCCCCATCTTAAGAGCATTTCTTTTGATTGTATCATTCCATATGAATACTGGATTCTCAACATAGTTCCAAAACTTGTGAGCGCTTGAGCCTTTATGAGCACTCATCACTTTGTGCTATTATTTTCTTGTTAAGTGTCTCTTGCATAGAAAGTGTTCATTAGAACTTGCCTTGGTATACATTTGAAATACACACGATGATTGGAAGTATGAAAATGAAGAGGACACCTTAAAATAAACTCTTGACTTTAAAAGCCTACCCTGTTTTCCTTTAAGAAGCCAACGTTGAGTCATCAATTCCCTTTTCTTTGACATTCAAAATTGCCAATGATAATTAGCCTGACTAAGTCTTTCTCAAATTTTTTTTCCATCCTTTCCAACCCTTTTATGCACTAAATCTTGCAAATCCATTGCTATAAAATAACTTGTGAAGTGATTGCATAACTGAGCATTCCATGGAAAAACTCTTATCAAGAAAGCTATGAATGAAATTGTGAGACGCATAAGTTGCTTACTTAAAAAAAATGAATAAAGAAAGACAAAAGAAAATGATAAAGAAAGGGAAAATGATTAAAAAAAAGAAAGAGCAAAAGAAAGTGCTTAAAAAAGAAAAAAAATCTTTTGAAAAGAAAGTGAAAAAATAAAGTGAGAGCAACAAGAATTTATGATATAGTTCCTATTTTGAAGACTCTTGACATGTAAGCTAAGATGGAATGCATTCCTTCACAAGTTTGAAATTCTAGGAGTTATAGTGCATTTACCCTTTCTACCCTCTGAAATCCTACCTTACTTAAGCCCCATTACAACCATATGAAAGACCCTCAGATTTGTATTTCCAATACATTTAAGTGGAGGACTTATGATTAAAAGGCAAGCATAAAGTTGAACATTCCTATGTCATGACTTAAGTGTAAACACTGCCCTCTAAACACCAGAGAGTCTTTGTGAGAACTGTAAGAGTGTTGAGTTGATTGTGTTCATATTAGAATGTGCAAGAAAAATGATTTTCACTTTAATTTGGGCTTGGAAAGCTTTTTCATTAACATCACCTTTGATTGAATTTCTTTGAAAATAAATTTTACTTTAGAAAACCCGAAAAGGATGATTTGTAACAGCAGTAATGTCTTGTGAAAATAGTAAACTACACTTTTTGTGCCATTGTTAAACGAATAAAGATTGACTTTGAATTTTTATCAAATTTGCTTATCATAGGTTTAGTATCATTGCATTCAAGCTAGAAAAGAAAACATCGGGCAAATAAGATATGAGACCAACAAGAGTGCATTCACTAAGCTGCTTATGTGCCATATTTGCACCACCGGTCGGCTCTTGAATGAATGCTCGAGGGCAAGTCCTTGGCATGTACAATCCAACACAACACCAAATGCTAGAGGGTAAGTCCTTGGACCATACGATCTAACACAACACCAAAAACAACTCATGAAGATCAAGTTTCCACCTTGGAAGAAATCAACATTCCAGTCATCTTATGGTTGATCTCAACATCAATTATGCTAGATTATTTTGGTTTTGGTGTTTACCTCTCATTTCCAATTCCTTTCTATGCTAGTTCTCACATCATTAACATGCTAAAGCCTGAACAAGCTCAGTCATGGTGATCCAGCTCGAAAGCTCAAGCATGTGTGCAATCCCCTCCACCAAGGATGGTGATCAGACTACCAGTATGCAGAAGATTAAGGAGCAAAACCATACTCACAACGTCATCCATTTCATGAAGCATAGATCACAACATATCATGCACCTATAGGACATAGTGTTAGCATAAGAATTTGTGCATACAACATGCAACGTGCATTAGCTTTCATATCTGTTACATGTAAGCACATGACATGCACTAGCCTATGCATAAATATGTTTCATGTGTCCATGCAAAATATGCATATATCTACCAGGTGAAATACCAAATCCATGACAAAAGCGCATGAACGATGCCATCATATACAAAGTCATCGAAAACCACACTCGGGGGTAAGCAAGTCTAAGACCAATGAAGTCCAATTGGGGGCAAATTTCAGACTTACAATCAGTATTCCAAAATTTGACACAGGAAAGCTCTAAAATATAAGCAAAAGCCTTCAGAAGTTCTTGAAAAAAATTCAAAAATATATTGGCTTCGAAATTAAAAGATGCAAGCTTGGAGCTCTCTAGTGCAAGTCAAATAAGATGATTCCCTAGTTCAAGAAATTTTTTAAAAGAAGTAGGCATCGAATGACAAAGCCATTCCCCAATGAAGATTAT
Source organism: Bocquillonia castaneifolia (assembly GCA_948193215.1). NCBI lineage: Eukaryota > Viridiplantae > Streptophyta > Magnoliopsida > Malpighiales > Euphorbiaceae > Bocquillonia > Bocquillonia castaneifolia. Next base: position 4,467 of record CANYLF012648351.1, read on the forward strand.
CACAATTCCTCAAGTAAGACGTATTTTCAAATGATCTCTAAGAGGAGTGGACATCAAATGGTGACACTATTCCTAGGAGAATACCGTGAAAGATCCAAAGATGAGGAGGAGACTCAATAGAATCAAAATATAAGCAACTGAGGTAAGTGCCTAAACTCTATCTCTTTTAAAATAACTTTTCCTTGCCAAACACTAATAGGGCTAAACACATTTCATGCTGAAGGCCAATAGTGCCGGATGTTATTCCTGATGTAGGCTGATAGTGCCAGATGCATTCCCTGCTGAAGGCCGATAGTGCCGAATGCATTTCCTACTGAAGGCCAATAATGCCAGATGCTTTCCTTGTTGAAGGTCGACAGTGCCTGATACTTTTCTAGTAGAAGGCCGATAGTGCCGGATGCTTTCCCTGTTAAAGGCTGATAGTGCCTAATACTTTTCTAGCAGATTGCTGATAATGCCGAATGCTTTCCTTGTTGAAGATCGATAGTGCCTGATACTTTTCTAGCGGAAGGCCGATAGTGCCGGATGTTATCCTCTGAATGCCAGATGTTTATTTTACTGACGACCTATAGGGATAAAGGCAGATAGTGCAAGAAGTAAACCTTGTTCCAAATTTTGGGAACTTTATTTGGAACAAAACCCTGATAGCCAAGTCAGGGAAATCCCAGTGGAGTTCTACTAAGACAGCCAAGGTTCAAGGTAAGCTTCATACTATGATGTTGAGGTACGCATTTCTCTTCCCAAAATTTATGTGGCTAGTGCTTTGTCATCATTTTCCATATTAATTATTTAATACTTCAAACCTCCGACAAAGCGGGGGCAAACTGTAGACGCTTAATTTTTGGATGCAAGAATGGGGATGCGGCTCGGAAACCCAATGATGATAGCATATGCTTTAATTATCATGAGCCGGATGGTGTTGGCTTCTTACTGATCACCAATTAGCTTTCAAAAATATTTTGAAACTCGAAAAACCTGTTTTGAGTCAAAACTAGCTTGTTTTAAACCTAATCATGCAAAATTCAGACAGTTTTGGCCATAACTTCTTGTGTGAGTCTCCAAATGGCCTGAAAGCAAAACCAATAATAGATTGGACCATTATGCACATTGTTGTCTCTAATACGATTTTCCAGATTGGACCGTTTCGGGCCTCAAACAGGCCTGGGAAGGTCCAACGCCAGTGTACCTCCCAACCCAAACACCAGAGGGAGTGGCGTTGGTTCGTCTCCAACACCAGTGCAATGATTTCAGCAGCCCCAACTTCAGTTTTGACAAGTTTTTCAACTTAAATTTGAATCCCATATGATTGGATAAGGATAAGCTTCGTTCTAGATCAATTTTTGAGCTTAAGATGTGATAGAAAGTGATTAATATCATCCATTTATCATTATCTATCATTTATCCCTTCAAAATTGACTTATTTTTAAAGATAAAATGAGCTTTATCTCTCATCCATGGTGAGATTTATCTACAGCAGCTGAAGTCTAAAGAATTGGAATCTCCTAATGATCAGAAACAAGGTCAAATTCAAGATAAGGTTAATCCCCAAGAATGGATAATCACCAATTTGAATTCAAATGAAGATAAAAATTTAGATGATGAAGCTCATCTTTTCCATTTTATTTTGCCTATAAAAGGCAAGTTTCTCCTCTTGAGAAGGGGGTTGCCAAGAGTTAACTGGAAATTCATTTTAAATTCGAATTAATTCTGAACTTGGGTTTATTAAGCTAAAATCAACTCACTAAACAAAGATTTTGGACTTAGAAAGCTTAGGTTTCCTTTGCATTGATTTTTTGGGTGTTCTTGAGAAGAACACAGCCTGCCTACTCCAGTTTCTTGGTGCTTAGCAACAATGAAGCTTGTTCTACATCATTCGACGCTCTCTAAGGGTACTCAAGCCAATTTCAAAGAATTAGAGGTAAGTTTTCTATGTTTTATTCTTTGTTTTGATCATCCATAGCATGATTTGTTGTGCAAAACATGTTTTGGTGATTTTGAATGATTATTTGTGTGTTTTATGGCATGATTTAAATGCTTAAATAATATAAAATGATGCTAATATGCTCTGTATATGTGTTTTCTATTACTAACATCTTTCTGCAGTATTAATAAGATTATGGGTAAGATCTGAAGTGATTTCGTGCTAATATGAATTTTCTATGAATATTTATATGGTTTTAATGAATAAAATTGCATCTTTGAGTGTAAATATATGTTAAAATGTCTTTTGATGCATGGTAATATGTTCTAGAATTAATGTGAATGTTTTTAGGCTTAGAACATTTGATTTTGGTATTCAAATCGTTTGTATATTGCATGTTGTTTCATTTTCCATGATTTTCTACATTTTTCTTTGGATCTATGATTGGAATGGCATTGGGGCTAGTTGAAGTGGCGTTGGTAAGCCTGTAATGCCACTCTACACTGGCATTGGTGAGTTACACAGGCGTTAGGGTCCTTTTTGGCTTTAAAAATTCAGTTTCACGTGGAATTAAGCAACGAGGTAAGCTTCTAATCCTTCTTGGGTAATTCAGTATGTTTTAATGCATGAAGAATGGTTAATAATGTTTATTTAGTAATAAAATAGGTTAAAATAAGTTAGAAACCTAGGTTGTGTTGTTTGATATTATGTGTGTTTATGTCACTTTTTGCATGTAATTTGAATTTTTTAACCATATTTGGTAAATTTGTTAAAATGAATCTTGTTTGCTAATAATAGAAACTGACTTTTCATAAATGTATAATGCATGTAAAATGTAGGATTTTCTTTGTTTTATTGCTTTGATATAATTCCTATAGAGGAAATGAAGGTTAGAATAATTCTAGAAATGGCTAGTAAGAATCACGCCCTAAGAATGCAGTAGTCCGATCACAGAATCTCTAGGGTCAATGTGTCTTCGCATTCTTAGGGGAATCGAGACGTACACCATGTAAGATATTCCTGATGCCGGTTCAGGTGGTGACTCACTATTAGCTCCCTCATGCTAAAATCACAGTGCCTTAGTCGTCAGTCAGGCTGGGACTACTGAGGAAACCCTTATTTGTCTACAACGGGTATAAAAACAACTGTATTAAAAAAACTATAACTTTTTTTATACAAACGATTTTGAGGTGATTCTTGTTGCTATAGTTTCTAATTGGATAGAAGTATAATTCTGTAAAGTATCAGAATTTTATCAAGTGTAGATAATTTCTGGTGAACTCTTAAAGTTAGTACATGTAAGCTGCCTACATGAACATTCATGTTGTCATGTTATCATTCATCTCATGCATCATATTAAATCATGTATAGGTGTTCATTTGGCTAATTTTTATGTTGTAAGCAGATTAATGATTAGTATATATATGTATGTTTATTTATTGAATTCTACTTTGAATTGATTATGTGAATAGGTATGTCCAAAGGCAATGAGGTTATAAGAAAAAATCATTAGGACTATTTTGTTGTCCTATATTTTTGGTAATTATTTAATAGACTAAACTTTGTGTATATTGAGTGAAAATTGTTATATGTGTTTAATTGATATGTTCTTGGTTGATGGAGTTAATATTTGTTATGCTCTTGGCTTGTTGAATTGGTAGTAGATGATTTGGATAAAATTTTTATGTTCTTTAATTAATATGCTTTTGGTGGAATGAATTGATATTTGGAAGTTACTTTTCTTTGGATGGTGAATTGATGTGATATTGATTGAATTGAGATTTTATAAATTGGTTGTGATGTGTTGTGAAGTGATTTGGTTGTGATGGTGTTTTACCTCACACATATGTGAAATTTTTAAGAAAGGTGGTGTAGACAAAGAGGGGTCTCCTTAGTAGTCCCAGCCTGACTGACGACTGCGGCACTGTGCATTTAACATGAAGGAGCTAATAGTGAGTCGCCACCTGAACCGGCATCATGAATATCTTACATGGTGTACGTCTCGATTCCCCTAAGAATGCAAAGACACATTGATCCCAGAGATTTTGTTGTCGGACTACCGCATTCTTAGGGCGTGATTCTTACTAGCCACTTCTAGAATTATTCAAACCTTTATTTCCTCTATGAAAATTATATCAAAGAAAAAAAAATAGAGAAAATCCTACATTTTACATGCATTATACACTTATAAAAAGTCAGTTTCTATTATTAACAAACAAGATTCATTTTAGCAAATTTACCAAATATGGTTAAAAATCAAATTACATGCCAAAAGTGACGAAAACACACAAAGCATCAAACAAACACAACCTAGGTTTCTAACTTGTTTTAACCTATTTTTATTACCAAATGAGCATTATTAACCATTTTTCATGCATCAAAACATATTACAATTACCCAAGAAGGTTTAAGAACTTACCTCGTCGCTTAATTCCACGCGAAAAGTAATTTTTAAATCCTAGAAAGACCCCAATGCCAGTCTAATTTTCCAACGCCGGTGTGGACTGGCATTGTAGGCTTCCCAATGCCACTTCAACTGGCATGACGCCAGTTCAACTGGCCCCAACGAAAATGCAGAAAATCATGGAAAATGCAACAAAATGAAATATACAAACGATTTGAATGCTAAAATCAAATTTCTAAGCTTAAAAAAATTCACATTAATTCTAGAACATATTAGCCTGCATCAAAACACATTTTAACACATATTTTATACTAAAAGATGCAATTTTTGTAGGTTAAAACCACAATAATAATCATAGAAAATTCATATCAACACGAAATCAATTCAGATCTTACCCAGAACTTTATTAATATTGCAGAACCATATTAGTAACATAAAATGCATATACAAAACATATTAACATCATTTTACATCATTTAATCATTTAAATCATGCCATAAAACACACAAATAATCATTTAAAATCACCAAAACATGTTATTCACATTCAATCATGCCATGAATGATCAAATAATGAATAAAACACAGAAAACTTACCTGGAAACTCTCTAGAATTGGCTTGAATACCCTCAGGGAGCGTCGAATGATGTGGAACAAGGTTTCGTTATTGCTAATCACCAAGAAAATGGAATGGCGGGCAGTATTTCTTCTCAAGAGGCACCAAAAAATCCAATGCAAGGGAAACCTAGGGTTTCTAAGTCAAAAACCTTTATAAAGTGAGTTGATTTTAGCTTAGGAACACCAAGTTTTTAATTAATTCAGATTAAAAATGAATTTTCTAATCACTAACCAGCCAACCCCCCTTTTCAAGGAGAATTCATTGCCTTTTATAGGCAGCAAATTAAAAAGATGAGCTCAAATCATTGAATTCTTATCCTTATATAAATTTAAATTGATGTTTACCCATTCTGGGGATTAATTATCTGAATATAGCCTCATTCTTGGGCTTTAGGGGAGTCAAATTCGTCTGACTAAGCCTCTGTCGATAGTGTTTAAGGATAGAAATTCATTTTGATAATGATAAACAATGAAAATCCACTTAAAATCAAGGATAAATCCAGAGATAATGATAAACAAATGATAAACAGATAATATTCACCATTTTCTATCTCATCTCAAGCTTGAAAACTGATCTGGAACGAAGCTTAGCCTTATCCGATCATTTTGAGTTTGAAAATGGATCAGAATCTGCATTTTGAATTGCCCAGGGACGTCCACGCCACTTCAAGTGGAGTTGGGGAGTGTAAACGCCACTCCAAGTGGCGTTGGAAGCCCTTGGAGGGTGTTTGGCACATCCAAGGCCCGTTTGAGGCCCGAAACGTCCAAATCTGAAAAATTGTATTAGAGAAAAAAATGCGTAAAATGGCCCAATCTATTAAGAAAATAAATTTCAGGCCATTTTGAGACTCACACAAGAAGTTATGGCCAAAATCGTCTAAATTTTGCACGATTAGGTTTAAAACAAGCTAGTTTTGACTCAAAACGGGTTTTTCAAGTTTCAAAACGTTTTCAAAAGAAACAAAGTGATTAGTAAGAAGCCAACGTCATCCAACTTATGCTAATTAAAGCATATACTATCATCATAGGGCCCCCGAGCCGCATCCCCATTCCTGCATCCAAAAATTAGGTGTCTACAGGTGGCTGTGTGTGATATAAGACAATATATATATATATATATATATATATGTATGTATGTATGTATGTATGTGTTTGTATATTACCTTTCTCATAAGTGAAAAGTGGCTGTATACAATATAAAAAATAATATATTACTTTTCTCATAAGTGAAAGGTAGCTGCGTGTGAATATATTACCTTTATCATAAGTGGATCATTTATGTGTGATGATTGATGATGAGCTTTTGAAAATGTGGTATTGTTGAAATTGTGAATTTGTGAATTAGTACGAAGTTGAAAGAATTGAGATGACAATGTTTTGGATGAGACTTTGATTGATTGAGAATGAAAAAATTGTGAAGTGATTAGGATTATGAAATGATGGAAATGTGCTTGTGAAATAGGATTGTTTATTTAGTTAAAATTTGGAATTAGTTGAATTTGAGATTATTGGTGAATTAATTGTGTGGTTGATGAGTTTATATAGTCTTTGATAATTTTTGCTTAATATATTATTGTTTAGTAAATTAAATGCTTATCGAGTTGCTAGCTCACCCCCTGGCAATTTTTCCCAGGTTTGTGTGGTAGTAGATAGTCTTAGCTATGCATTGCTCCATTTTGCATCAACCAGCACTTTCAGGTGGGCCAGAGGAGTTATCATGAGCATAAAGGCATTTTGGGTATCTGTGTGTATTTGACTAACGTCTAGAATTTTTCGTTGCATATTTTAAACATGTTATGCTAATTAAGTTGGTAAAAATATGTTGCAGCTGTGTAATAATATATGCTTTTGAGGTTAAAGTTATTGAACTTGAAAATATAGTCTTGGTAAGATTTCCACTATATTTTCTTTATGAATTTTTTTTAAGTCTTGTTTAATATGTGTATCAACTTAAAATTATTTTAAAAACAATCATAATATTATTTTCAAACTAATTATGGGTTATAATATTTATTTGGATGTTGTGATTTTGGGCATGACATAAAAGGTAGAGGTGTTATATATATATATATATATATATATATATATAATCTAATTATTGAGGATTATATAAATTGTTGATGGTGAATATTATTTATTTATTTTAAGTTGATTTGGAAATTGATTTTAATAAATATATGATATGATTTTACAGTAAGATTTTGATTAGATAGTGTTCGTATTAGGCTTACTATGGGTTTCGATGGCATATAGCTTACCCATTTTCTAGCGCTGGTCCGACCCGGGTTCGGGTTATGACAAAGTTGGTATCAGAGCCTTAGGTTATTGTTTTTTTACCCTGACCTAAATTGTGTAAGTTATCGTTTAACTACGGAGTATAGGTTTCCTTCTCATCATTGTTCGTCAATCCTTGTCTTCAGATTCAGCGAATTCATTGTAGTAGGATAGTTATAGTTTTTATCTATAGATTGTGTGTACATAGTAAATATCACGATAGTTGGAGTAAAGATTAAAAATATTAGTTTCTATAATGGTCAAGGGTGTTACGAAAAGAAAACACATCGAACGTAATGTGCAAGAGAAGAATAATTTGCCACTACAAGAAAAACTGGAATCTGAGATGGTGAACTGCGACGGACAGAAAAGCCGTTGCAAATATCCCAAATTTGCGATGGACTGGACGCAAAGTTGCGACGGAGGGTGTTTGTGTATGAGTTTTGTGACGAACAATCCCTGTCTGACGCAAAATTAGTCGCAACATTTTGGCGGGAAGTGCGTGCCAAAATTTATTGGGAGGGCACCAAATTCTGCGACGGATTAAAGAATAATTGCGATGGCTTACCGTCGCAAAATTTACGACCAACATCAAATCACTTTCGCAATTTAGTAAGCGGGATATTAAAATTTTGAAATAAAGTTCTACGACGGACACATTTATTCTATGACGGATATGTTCGTCGCAGATTGTTCAAGTATAAAAAGAAAAAGATGAAACCCAAAATTAGTCAGCCTTTGATTTCCCCTTCTCCCTTCTCCCTCTTCTCCCTCCTCTCTGTCCAGCCGCCAGTGAAGCACCACCCACACCAGCCACCTTCAAGACATCACCAGCCATCTCCCTCCGATGTTGACGTCCTCTTTTTCTCCTCCGTCATCGTCGCGTCGATCGTCCATATCCTCCTTCCTTCGTCGCTGCTGTCGGTCATCGCCTTCTGCTCCTGCTCATCGACTGCAGCGTCTTCTCCTCCGTCGAAGGTAAGTTTTTTATATTCAATATATGTAAAATAAATTAGGTTAGAATTAATTTATTAATTTGATTAGTTTGTAAATTAAAATAATGGATTTGTTAATTTGATGTTAGAATTAGTTTACTTTAAATTGTTATTAATTTTCTGTTAATTGAAATAATTTTTTATTATTAGGTTAATTAATTTGTTAATATAAGTTTAATTAATTTCTTGTTGTTAGGTTGATATTTAAATTAAATAATAGATTTGTTAATTTTAGGTTAGAGTAGATTTACTTTAATTTTTAATTAATTTTCTATAATTTGAAATAATTAGTTAATATTAGGTTAATTAATTTTTAGTTTAGGTAAATAATAAAAATATTA
>CANYLF012649227.1:0-17845 GCA_948193215.1 Bocquillonia castaneifolia
TATTTCATAATGAAAAAAATATCAGAGTTACTTTCCAATAGTTAGTAGTGCTCCAATGGTGATGATGATAATAGGGAGTGATACAAAATGCATGGATATGATGAGTCAACATGTCAATTTAGCGACAATTAAGATGTCAAAGAAAGCATATGATTATGGCCCTACTCTTATGTGACTTGTGATTGACGTTATAACCACAAAACATAACAATAACAATAATAATTAATTAACAAAGATGTGGGACCATTAGCATAATATTGAGAAGATAGCAACAACAATGTCCAGACCTTTCAAAGTTGGGGAATAGTGGAGAAAGATATTCACAACGTGAGATTGCTTGAATTGCCACTTTGCAGCTATATTCTATTCTAGTATGTTCCAGCCTTCAAGGCATCCTTTAGATAATGCTGATTTGGACAGGAATTCTATCCTCCAATTATAGAAGAACAAGGGTCTACAGCTTTTTGATATAATATCATGCTAATGTAAAATGGGCAGCACTGTAGTCCACGCCTTAATTGGAAGATGCCCCCACAACTTTGACAATCCATTTTAACAGGTTGAATTGAGCCTAACAGCTGCTGCCTTTTATACTTGTCACGAAAATTCTTGTATATACCGAGTTTTCATGTACCAATACTCATAAATATGAGATGCGAGTATAGATTTATAAATACCAATCTAAACAGAATATATATGGATCCATAAATATCCCCTCTATGCAGAAATCTACCGCTTTTGAAATATTAAGCACTAGACAAGGAACATTAAATCGTCCGATCAAAATTGCTCTGCTAATGAAGCTCTCCATGCATCTTTTTTGTGCATTTGCAACCAAATATACATCAGCTGCATCTAACATAGCACCTGAAAAAGAAAAAATAAATTTTCCACAGAACATTACAAAAGAAAGGACCATTATTACTTAAACAAAAGAAGAATACGATATTTTTAATTTGGTACAGCAGTATTCATATAACATTCGACGAGGGGCGGTTACAAAATAGAGCCTCTTCTTCTCCAGTTTCTTGTTTTCTTTCCTATTAATCTACGTGTAACTTTGATGGTTTTTCTAAAGAAAAAAACAAAAAGAAAAAGAAGATCAGTGTAGATTTGTATAAAATTGACATGAACCTATCGCTCACCACCTAGATGGTGACTACCCATTACGAGCTTTAAAATGATGGTATTGCCTAGCGGAAAGAATTACTACGACTGCTCAATAATTAAAATGTACCAACTACTCCGCAACTAATAAAACACTTGAGATGCATAATATTCACTCTCGTTAAATACAGGTCTTAGATCTTCGTCGCACATGAATTCCAACGGGAAAGAAACAAGATGCCCTTGCACTGCCTTCAATCTCTCCAAAGGATCGTGTTTTTTAATGTCTCCATTTTGGTATGACTCCAGCTTTTCAGGGGCTATTCCTAAATCAATAGTAGTGTGACCAAGTTTTTCCTTCCAAAAGACCATGTTTAGTCTAACTGCAGCTCTGTAAACATGTGATTTGTTAGCACACTGCTTAAGAAAGAACTAAAAGGGAGAGAAAAAATATGAGATGAATATGATGAAGGTACTATCCATACCTGGTATGCATAAGGTCATTGGGAAGGCAAGAAAAAACATCCTGGTAGATGGTGGTATTCGTCTGTCAAATAGATTAACAGAACCCGGTTGTTAATTCCAGACCAAAATGCAGTGCAACGTAAATATGAGCTGAGGCACCTTTCAGTAGAGCTAAATGAGACAGCATGGCCTCTTTCCATGCCGACTCAAGAGTCAAGATTATGGAAAGTTTATTAGCATCTCTGTTAATTTTTTTAGGACACTAATAAAAGTCATATAACCAATACTTGGCTCAGTCCGTAACAATTTCACAGGTTTTCACTCGTTGAAGTAAAGATCTGTATGTGAAAAGAGTAATTGTAAATATATCACACCAAGGGATCATGTAATTCTGCTTCTCACCTTTGCAGTTGCAATCCAAATGTCTTTGTATGTTGAATCAACCACTGGATCTATTATTTGCTTCATCTGAAGTTAAAAGGAAGGAGGAGAGCGTGTGAGAAAAAGTACAGGATCAGTAGAAGAACATAAGCTTACTTCTTTTTCAGTCTATAAATTGTTGATATTTTCACATACTACCTCTCTGGCATGAAGACCAAGATGTTCAGACCACAATGAAAGACGAAGACTCAATGAGAATTTTCCGGCTTTCCGATGCTTCCCTCCCATAAATGAGTCAACCATCTCTTTGTCTTCAATAAGCACACCAATCTGATACAATAGATCCCATGCCAACTCAGAAGCAGACTCAGAAGCAGCTCTTAACAAGTGCCAATAATTTCATCATATTTAGTTGCAACTTGCAACGTATATTGTTATGCAAATGAATGCAATATTTAAACCACACTGACAGCAGTTGAAAGTAATAAACAATCTGACAAGATTTTGGATTCATAGAATATCATTCTCATTCATAATGAGAACAATGCTGTTGCTTAAGATTATTCCTATTATTAAAGCTTTCGGTTGTAAGACATAATTGTCATAAGCAAATCTGACAGGGCATTCCATGTAAATTCAGACAATAATGTTGATTTTTCAACCATGCCATTGAAGGTTAAAATTTTTAATAGGATTGCATTGCAAAAGGAACATGAAATAAAGTGATACCTCAGAATCTCTTGAACCAAGCAAACTTCTATCATTAATATTAGCCGATCCAATCAATGTTGTAGAGTCATCAACTATCATAATTTTACTGTGCACATATACCTACATCAATAAAAAGAACAACTTGATTGACAGGTAAAAGAGTATGCTAAACCATTTTACATGATATTACTTGGATGCTTTGGATCTTGTCATGCATCTAAACAGCATCTCTCGACTAGTGAAAAAAATTCATAAATAAAATATGGAAACAGTCAGATGTGTGCACGCAAAGACAATACCTGACTAGTGGCCACTGGACCACCATCAAAAAGATTTCCATGCGCTCTAAGACCATAAAAAGAAATGTAATCATGAGTTTTTGGACCAAGAACATCATAAAGGTTATATAATATTGAATTTTGTCCTCGAATAATGGTTCGGTATTGCCAATGCATGATAGCTCTCACAGATGCAGCACCACTATCATCCACACCTCCCTGTCAAACCAAAAGTTCAGTATCGAAAAAGAATAAATGAATTAACTTTTAACTTAAAGGGCTGAATCAAGAATTCAAACCTGGAAGCCAGGAATCAGCGGTATGACGATAATAACCCTGAAACACTTCTTCTCATTGTGTGCTCTCATGATACGCCGATATAATGATTCTAACACACGATTCCGTATAACTTCATCTCCTGAAAGACCTGATATAAAAAATTGATTCTGGGAACAGGTTGCCCGAGAATTAAGCAAAACAAAGTCAAAAGGAATAGCAAGTTAAAGACTATAGTAAGCCCCCTTCTGTTAAGTAAATTATTTGAGAGGTAAAGCATATTGAACGCACCAAATAGGTAAATAATTATATGGTTTATACCTCAATATATATAAAGTGCTCAGCCTTCTCAATGAGAGAACAATAAGCACAGTGAATACTCTCTTCAACTTGGCTTGTACCAGCAGACCACTGGCTCACACTTCTTATTATCTGAAAATGAAAGATCATTATTTAAGCAAAAGAATGCAGCAAACTGAGATGGTTAAAACATAATACTTGTAGAATAGATAGAGTAATACTAATGGAAAGAACAAAGTGTACTGTGATTAGAATGCAATTCATCACAGAATAGAAGGCTGCTACAGTTATGCCTTTCCTATTGTAAAGCTACAAATAATAAACTCCTCACGAGCTACAGCAGCGTGATATGAGAGCATATAAAACTCTAATTTTGCTTTACATAATAGAAACCAAGGCTAATTAGCATATTACTAAAATCTAGATTACTTTGAAAAACCTTCACCAACAATATATTTAACAAAACATGTAATAAGATGGCATTTGGGAATGACTTAACAAAGCTAGACCATACACGAATTTCACCCATTTTAACCATCCAAAGTTCAATTAATGCATAGCAAACTAACCATAGAAGTATCGATAAAAAACTAAGTTGGACAGGATCCAATATGAGAAAAATTTTATACTACAACCTACCTGACAACGGCAAGAAATACGTGGACCAACTTGTGCAGTTTCATCTCCAAAACCAATCTGATCCCCCCGCTCTTGGGCCTCCCACCACTCTAACTCTGAAGGTTTGGTGTCAGACTGTGGCAATAGGCCAGAAGATATTTTAACATGAGGATCCAAAGCATCATGATCATCTACAAAGCCTTTCATTGGCGTATCTGGAACAACAGCTTCAATTTTGGTCTTTCGAAAAGCAAGAGGGAGACTTCGGCCAGAAGCAGAGTCCAACTCACTTAATTTTGAGCCTCCACCAGAGCCATCAGTCCCATCTGCTTCTTGAGGCAATAGTAGAGGGATATACTGTAAAGAAGATCTAGAGGAAAAAGAATCCTGCCTTTTAATGCCTTTGGAATCATCTTCAAAATTCTTTCTTTCAATCTCTATCTCCTTACTGCTTCCCCTATAGTGTGGAATAACCATGTGATGCTGAGGCATAAGTAGTGGAATAGCCTCCTCATAAGGAGCCTTATTTCTCTGGACAAACAGACTTAAATTAATATTAAAAGGCTGCTACAAACATTAACAGGATTAACCTACTACTAGAGCTAGTAATTGACCTTTGCATAGTTCCAACGCTGAACAAAGTGTCTAGCTACATCACGACATGGCGGTCCCCACAGGGCACAGTGGACATCATGCCAAGGCATTCGAGGATATTTTCTACGATCCAGTTCATCTTTCATTGTATCTTCCCAAGAATTTGGTTCAGACTCCCTGCCATAGAAAAGTGAATATCACATTCGTTTCATAAAATGCAAATCCTGCCCTATTCAACTAACTAATGTTCCAACCAGGAATCAAAATAATTAATGTCCCTAAATTCCTATAGTCTGTCATCATATCGGACTTTAACAATCTTTGTTAGAACAACTTCAATGAGAGTACTAAGAAAAGAAATCACCAAATATAAACATAAGTAAAATCACAAGTGATTGTGAGTGATTAATCAAATTCACTTGTCTCTCTTGAAATGCCCACTCAACATTCTACAGAACAGCTTTAATTTACCTTGGATTGTAATAATCCTTTCCAGGCCAGATAAGAGGGGGGCAATCCCCCACCCTGTGCTCACGTGTGTCATAACGCCCAAAACACAAGTCCAATCCTCCAATAAAACAAATATGATGATCAACAATGACAAGTTTTTCATGGTGGGACCTACATATAACCAAAATAAATATCAGAAACTGAAGGTACCATTCTAGTAAACATAATAGCTAAAATTTAATTCTTCTAAATATTCATACAGCCCGAAAAGCATACCAAAGGTAAACACCACTAGAAAAGTGGTCAGGATAACGTAAAACTCTCACGTTCTCATGTATGCTAAGAAGCTTTCTCTTGCTATAAACACTGTTGATTTTCAGAGCAAGAGCCACCTCTTTATAGAGAAGAATGTATATCTGCAGGAATTTCAATATGTCATCATTCATCCGATAGATTAAAAAGAAAAAAGAATATTCTTAGGTAAGAGAAGGAGGATATCTAAGGATTCACTAAATGGAGTCAATGAACTCCCTGTCACATTTTGTAAGTCAGTTCTTGCCAAGGCCTTTGACATCTCAATTTACTTTCTTTGCCAATGTTTTTGGCAGTTGCAATTACTTATAATAGAAAAAGTAAACTTCCCCATCAGGAAAAAAATTTAAAAGAACAATTTCCTATTATTTGATACAATTTAACAGCATAAACACCTTGACATGAGAAAAAATCATAAACAACCAGCAGACTCCGCGCGCCTACAATAAGCGGAACTACACTTAAAGATTTCTAAAAAATATACAGCACCTTAAGAGCATATGATCATTACACTTCAACTAGGTTATTCTAATCCACATCTTAGATAGAAAAAAAAATACATAAATTGGTTGCATAGTCTTACATCTCAATATTAATGTATCACACGGTACCATTAAATGCTAAACAAAATACATGATAGAAGTTTTGACATCAAAACAACTAAACTTTCCTTATCAGGCACTCGAGTAGCATGTAACATTAATGCAGAGATCTATATGTACCTGAACTCCTTGCTTAGCTTTGGCTTCCAGCAAAGCATCAAGCCTTGAGTATGCATGCCCAAGAAAAGGACGTCGTAGATAAAGTTCTGGACACAGCCACCAACCACAAATAAATATCTGCATTTCAAAAATCCAATAGCAACTTAAAATTCAACTGCAGGATGACTAAGGTTGATTAGTCATGGAACTATGTACTTGAGCTAGGAAAGACGTACCTCTGATTTAGCATCCTCAATCGATGAAGCTATAGCATCAAAAGCTGCCCTGCCATCTATGAACCACTGAGCCTCACTACCATCATCAGTTAAACCCCTGGGAGGAGCAAAGGAGCCAAAACGATGTGGATGGCACCAACCTTCAGGAGGCCTAAGCCCAGCATCATTAATCGCAGCAACCCAATCTTTAACTCTAGCACCAGTCTTGGATCTTAACTTTATGCTTCGAATACCACATGTAACCTTTGAAGGTCCCAGACATCTGTTAGTGAGTGCAAATATTTGTATAATATCTCAATAGATAAAAAAATCACCCACAATTAACTATTTTCGGTGAATAAGTGACCTGTTTCCGAGTAGGAAAATTTTCCTTAGAGACTATACAAAAGATAAAATCCTAGCAGAACATAGTGCACATACAAAGTTTATAATGGTTTAACAAATAACAAGAGAGTTGACTCATTTGACATAAGAGAGTCCTGTTTATCTAAGTTGAGAATTTAGTGCAATAAAAGCCTGCTGTGTCCTCTCTCCTAATCAGGCATTCAATTGTGCAATTGTGCACAAATATAGGAGTGAAATTCTTCTCAACTACATTTTCTCTTTGTTTTGTTCCAAGCCTTTTCCTAAAAAATATAATCACACATGCAGTGGCGGAACCAGGATTAAATATGAGGGGGGCCGTCGGCTAAAATTTTTTGTAAGGATCGATTTTTTTATTGTTAATTATACCTTATATCAATGTTGAAGGAGAATTTTTCGTGCTTGAATCGATTTTTTTCTTTGAAAAATGTATCAATAATTTTAATTTGTCCATGTTATATATATATATATATATAATAGATTAGAGAAATTGACATAAAATTTTGTTTTTAAGAAAAAGTTAGACACGATTTTTTTGTTAAGCCAAAAACTAACTTTTTTTCGATAATTAATTGGAAATTTCTTACCTATTTTTAGAATATAAATCATGAGGCATATGTATTAATTATTTATACAAATTGTAAATAACTAACTCCTATTGTAAATATAAACTAGCTCTTATCGTAAAATATTAACTTTTTAATATAAAACACACATGTTACTCCCTAAAAAAAATATACATGTTATTCATTTTATTAACTACAATGTATACATTCAATATAAATAAGAATTCCCCTTAGACTTAGTAATTTAATTAAACTAATAACAATGGTTAGCATTTTAAGGCCTACATTTTTATTTTATTTTTAAGTAAAAGGACTTAAATGTTTCAATTTCTTTTAATATGTACCTAATTGTAAATAAAAATATATGTTGGGGTTAAAAAATTTTCTCGGCCGAGGGGGGGCCATGGCCATTGCTTGCCCCCCCCCCTAGTTCCGCCATTGCACACATGTATAATTAGTTAGAGATGTATGCATATCTCAGCAAACTGAAACATCATATATATCAAAAACTGCTTTCATCCAATAAATTCAACATCATTTTCTGCATAATAAGGGGATAGTCAAGTACACAAAGATTATGTCATTGAAATTGTAAGATGGTTGTCAAGAAGAGAAGTTCAAATAAATCCTCCAGTATGGCCAAAAAAGCGCAATCCACCATGAAGAAAAAAAAGTGCTATTTACCTTAAATGCATGGCGCAAGGGATTGCGTTCCTTTGTTTCCATTGCTAATGATATTTGGCCCTCGCCGATACCATCTGAAGCTGGAAGTACATCAAAAACAATTATATCTAAAGGCTTGGTATCAAAGGGATCAGCCAGCAGGGCCAAGAATCCAGGTTTTAATACAGCCCACACCTGCAAAAATTATAACAACATGAAGTCTAGAGAATGTATAACACTCCAACTATAGTAATACATGAGTCCCCTATGCCACCACTAGACCTTCAGAGTCAAATGAGCTCCTAGGGTTAGTGATTACCATACAGATCTTTTCACTCTCTTCCATTCCCTCTTCAACTTTGGAGAGGCCTATTCAAAGCTTTATAAGACACTATCCATTATTCTACAGAAAACTCCAGTAGATAACTTTCGCCTAGAAATCTCACACCGTCTTATCCAAGACGGCTTCAGACACACATAGTTGTAAAATAATAGGCATTAACTATGTAGATTCTCCTAAAGTGAGAGGCAATTATTCAGTAACATATGTCAGCATAGCTGAGCATCAATGAAGTTCCAAGAACAAGACTGCATTACCTTTTGCCAGTTGTCATTACAGCAACTAAACCAACGACAAGCACAACATTTCACAGAATCATCATTTGTTGGAATTGGTGGTAAGTGCCTAGCCATAACATAATCTTCTTTCAGCTTAGGACCATATTCTGGAGAAAATGACAGTGTAGAGACCTCCAAAAATTTGCAAACCTGCAAAGAACATGCATCAACAGCAACATACTAATGGAGACGAACAAAGAAAAAAAATTTCAAATGCATAGCACTTTGGCAATTAAGAAGCGTTAACAATTCCAGACAAGAAAACATAAACTTAGAAAAAATAAAACAAACAAAATAAAGCCTGCATCGCAATTATACCTCTCGAGAGTTGACAATATCCAAGTTGCTTAAAAAGTGATTCAAATACTCTTGCATTGCAACCTTGGCTCTATCCGACATGGACTGCTGCCTCCCTAAAGCTGGACGAATGACCGGCAATGCAGCACTTGATGGAACATTTCTGTACAAAAAGACCACCTATAAGACCTATAAGTTTGTTCAGAAAGACTAAACAATTACTACAGTTAAAGACATGATTGAATCGAAGGAGCAAATAATAATCACCTATTTTTAGCACTTTCCTCATTATGTAACAGAGCAGTTTCATCATCAGCATCATCATCATCATGAACTACTCCAGTATGATCTCCTATTCCTAGATTTTGAAGCCAATCTTTAACCTTTAATTTAAATAATATACCAAATTAATAAAAGAAAGAAAATCAAATAAAATATGAAAAAGTGAAAATGGAGTTGTTTTATAAATGAAACAGTGAGGCACACACCTGCTCTTGCTTCTCATGAATTTCCTCAAAAAAGGCTCTTTTCTTCAATGCAAAATGTAAATAAAACACTTGTGCTGCTTTCTTCACTAATTGCCATTTAAACTGCAAAAGGAAATGATTAATTATTAACATCAAAAAAACTAATAATAAGCGACGATAATTAGAGTATTAAATATGATCAATAATAATAAAAATAATACTATTACATGTTTGTATTGAACTTCGATGGTGTAAGATAAAAGAACGGGACTAATATCACCAGCATCAGGTCTAGAAACGGAGACGATCGCAGCCGTCGGTAATTCATCAAAAATACGAGTAGACTCAGGCGTGACGCCGTGTGTAAAAGAGAGAAAAGATGACATCATCGACGACGGTTGTTGTTGGTGCTGCTGCTGTTGATGATGAGGTGGAGGTGTTGACGGTTCTGATTGCATTTGAACGTAACGGGGACCGCCATTATTCATTAATTGCTCCGATGATGCCATTTCAATTTCAATTCAAGATACAGTCGTATGATTTGATTTCTGAGTGTCGTTAAATCCAATAAGAGATTGAGAGGTAATTTTTGTTTGTTTTTGGATCTTAAAGGAGAGGAGAAAAGTGTTGAAATCTGGAGAGAAGAATTGAATGGTTGTTTTTAATTTTTTAGTTTTTGTTGTTTAAAAAAGAAAGAAGCAAAAAGGTAGCATGTCATGACAAATCTAGTTGCTTTGAAATTGCCGTTGTTTTTTTTATTATGTGGGTTATGGATGGATAATCCGATTTTCTAGAAAATGGATCTTTTCTTATTATGACTCTCTTGGATTTTAATTAAATCAAATTATGAATGCTAATTATTCTCATTTTCATAATTATTTACTGAAATAAATTTATTTACATAAAGTTTATTTATTTTTATTTTTTTGAATTGAAGAAAAAAATATGCTACTAGTAACTGTTTTTGGCTAGTGGGTTTTATATGAAAAATTGGCATGCTGTTGCCACATATGCATGGCCTGAGACACGGCAACACGTGGTGATTTACTGTCAAAAATGGAATTAGGTGTTAATCCAATTCAAGAAATGAAATTAGGTGCTAATTGACAATAGTATTATTATTACAATAATGCCACTAATCACTTTTCTTATATTATTATCCGCCTGCAGGTCCAAGGAACTTGAAGTTTGTTTTGGTTTAGTTAGGTTGGAGGTAGACTTGTAGTTTGTGGTGATCTCGTGTTTCTCAGACCTGAAACTGTGACTAACCAGTAGTCACTACACTAGCAGATCCCCTCCCATTCAATTTCAATTTCAACTTCAACATCCTCATCCCCATGCATGCTACTGCAAGTGTTTAAATTTCAATATCTTCAACCCTGCTTACTAGTACATTGCAAGTGTTTAGACAGACACCGCCAGCCTGTTCCTTGCTTCTTTTGAAATGGCCGGCTGGCCTGGTTGTAGCACGTGCTACACCTCTGCTCTTCACCTATGGCTATCTATTCTAATCTCTGCATCCAACCATCATTCTGCAACCAAAATCTGATTACCATAATAAAGAGACTCCATTAAAGCTATTAGAAATGCATCCATGCCTAATGCCATGCACACTGTGCTTCAAATATTAGTCATGCTACGTCAGAACCCCCTATCTAACACTTTAAATTGTCTTTCAAAAACTGAGATAGCATAACATTAAGCTGTTTCCTTAAATCCATTAAAATAAATTAAATAATAGCAGCCTTTGGTATTTAAAAAAAAAACAGAGAGAATCAAGTAAACAGAAATTTAATTAACAATTAAACAAGTCTAACTGTAAGCTGCGCCAATTTTAGTTGACTACATAATCATGAAAAGACATGATTCCACATATAAATTTCGAAACTACATCTTAATGAATTTCAAAATTCTATACTTCAAAGAAATAGAACATCTCCTTAATATCAAAAACAAAATAGCTTTAGAAAACAAAATCCTACAAAGAAAACCAGACATCATTGTAGCTCAAGTATGAAACTTCAGCTTCCGTCAGAGTCTACAATCACTTCTTGGATTTCTTTGCTCCCCTGCAAAACAAAACAAATCGTATATATTACTTCACCAGTCAATCCACAAAATGGCAAATATTATAGTTTCCCAGCATCTTACTCGGTCTGCTGAGGGGCAGGTGCTTGTGGTGCCTTCTCTCCAGGTCCCTGTAATTAAGAGATTGAAATTATTACATTCTACAAAAAAAAAAAAAAAAAAATCATTTCCAATTTCTTAACTGAAAACAAACTGTTTCTCAAAATTAATTTTGCACGTATATTAATAATCTTACCTGTGCCAAACGCTCCTCTCTTCTGGCAAACTTTCTTTCCCTGCTAGCCTTGTTCTTTGCACGCTTAGCCTCAAACTGATCAGACAAGGTCTTTTCTCTTGCCTTTTCAGCCTTTGTTTTATGGATACTTTCCATCAGGACACGCTTGTTCTTGAAAACATTACCCTTGACTTTCATGTACATATCATGATACATGTGCTTGTCAATCTTTTTAGCTTCACGGTATTTGCGTAGCAGGCGTCTAAGGACACGCATTCTCCTCATCCAGAGGATCTTAGTTGGCAGCCTAGCCTCTCTAGTACCCTTACGCTTACCTGAAAGCATAAAATGGCTCATCATATCATTTAACTACATATTCTTACAACTGAACCTAATATTTCACACCAAAAAGTAAATGCATACCATATCCAGAGTGACGACCCTTTCTCTTGGCCTCCTTCATTCTGCGAGCACGAGATCGCGAGTGAATTTTTGTTGGCTTCCTGATAATGAAACCATCCTTTACTAGCTTTCTAATGTTCTGCCCTGCACTCAGTAATCATAGTAGACGATTATGTGGAAGTAACAAAATGAACCCACCAAATGTAAGTCCCCCACCTTATGAAGGCTATGGTAACTTGGTTTTTTCACCACTTTGTTTGAACTTTGAGCTTATCACCATTGGATGATTTTGTTCACTTTCATCCAACGGTGAGTGAATTGTATGAAAAAAAAAATCAACAAACATAAACTGTGTGTTTACAATGTCTAATAACATTCGGTCAATTATAGAGTTTGGCAATCTCATAACTGGTGAAATTCAATTCTTGCTGGTGCAATTTATGCGTAGAAGTGAACAAATGAACAATCCCTAATAACATTTCAAAAACACCCTCCTAAATTAATTTCCTCTGATTCTAAAAATTATTAAATAAACAGACATCCACATATACAGTTTTTGCTTCCAACGATTAATTCGAATATAAAATAAAAACCGTAAAATTGAAGGGTTCAGCTATGTTACTTTCGAGCCCTATGTTATGTTACACTTGCACACAGTTAAAAAATCGGCAACCGGTTGTTTGTAGATCAAACAGACATGCGATTCTGATTCATTAGGATCTAAAATTGGAAATGAGGCGAAATGGAACTTACTGGAATTGGCCATGGAAATTTCATTGCCCTCATTAGGGTCGAGCCAGACCTTCCCTTTTCCACACTTGAGAACACTAGCGGCAAGCCGCTTCTGTAGCTTCAACGACACCATTGATTGATCGTTTCTGTTTGGTTCGAGAGTTCAGTGCGGCAATTGAAAGGGTTTTTGCGATTGGATGCTGACTCGCTTTTATTATTAGGGTTAGGGTTTTTCTTTTTTTCTGTTGGATAATTACGTAATTTGCACGCTCATTTTCCTTTATATTGCATTCGAAACCCTTCAAATGGCAAATATTGCCTTTTGTTGTTTTTTTTCTTTCATAATCCGTCAATGAATATATCCAAACCTTTAAATGAAAGTTGCAAATTTAATTAAACCCTTTAATTTTTACAATTATAATTAAATTGTAAAGGTTGGTTGTAATTTTAACCAAATTTTTACTGTGATGAGTTAAATTCAAACCTTTTGAATTAAATCTAAACCTTCTGAATAAAATAAAATTTTAACCAAATTTTGAAATTTTTGATGTGATTTTGAATTTCATTTCAAGTTTATACGATCCTAAATTATCATGCACTTGAATAGATATAAATAAAATTTCATCACAATTAAAATTTAAAAATTTACAACTTTAATTAAAAATTTTAATTAAAATTACATTTCAATTAAAATGTTTGGATTTACTTAGTAATCAGTAAAGATTTGATTAAAATTACAACGAACCATTGAAAATTGGTTATAATTGTAATACCCGTATTTTCCGTTTAATTAATTTTTAATTCAGAAATTGATTAATTTTTAATTCAGAAATTGATTAATTAAGCTTAATTATTCAAAAATTCAAAATGGAGGTTATTGATGTCCGTTTAAACTAAAATTTGATTTGAACGTGTTAAATATATTCCAGAGCTTGTGGTTAAAATTTGGGAAAAACCTAGTTAAGGATAAAATTTAATTAACGAAAAAGACTAAACTGTAAACTTAAAAAAACTTCATTTTATATACTCAAACAGCAGATGGGCTCAATTACAACAAAAACTTCAGCAGACAATTACTTCTACAGTACCCTTTTTCTCTCCACATAGCCACTGTAGCCCGACAGTTTCTAAGCCACCGTTCATCGCCGTTAGGCCATCTCCGGTGACGAGCCATATACCAAATTGAAGCTCATTCATTTTCCTACAAGTCTATACCCACCTTGCCTCCGATCGTCACCGGTACATGAAGTTACAAGGCTCGAAAGGTTCGAAACCACCGGCCACCGTGATTCGTGGTGTTATCATTGTTGTTTGGAAGATCTGACACCACCATTGAGTAGATCGGTGAAAAATAAGTGGGATAAGACTTAACCGCAACGCTGACAACCTCCAGAAGCCGGTGAACGGAGGGAGGAAGACCTCTCGGCGCCAACGAGCTTTACATGCTCAATTCGGATATTTGGCTGAGAAGGGAGGCGCATGGAGGTTGGATTTGGGCCTCTAGGTATGATACGAAGCTTTCTGGGTGGTTCTTGGAGGCTGGGTGGCACTCCGACCGCCACAGACGGCGAAGAGTGAACCCCACGCGTAGTCGTCTGCAGTGGTCGTGGGTCCCACCTCCGATGAGTCTAAAAATATTTTTAAAAATTCCCTAAAATTATTTCGGACAACTTTAATAAAGGACATATAGGCAAATAATGTATAGTTCTTAAATTAAAAATCCCGGAAGTTAATTAGCGGTGTATGGAAGTTATCGATTTACGTGTTACGCGTCTAATTTTATTGTTTGGATGTTTTATATGTTATAAGTATATTATAAATGTTATAACTAAGTTGAATTGAGATTGAATTGGATAATTTTAATTATCGGATTAATTAATTGGATAATAGGACCGTTTAGACCGTTTAACGAAACATGAAATTCTCGGACTGGATGGACTTTATATAAGTATAATATATAGATATGAATAGTACGATAAGTTCAATAATGTATAAAATGGATAATGTTGGTTTGTTGCTATAATTGTTATGTTTGTTAAATCCGGATAATTTGGTAGATCCGACAGTTGGTTGCTGATTATAAAAGTGTTGTTTATATACAGGATGGGCTCCACTTCAATGGAGAGATGTCCGTTTTACAAGGGAGGTTCTGCCGAACTTTTGGTAGAATTTTCTCGTAAAACATGATATCGAGTTAAACGGAATAAGTTGTATAATACGTTATAAGTTATAGGTTGATGGTATATGTTTTGATCTTTAAATAGTAATCTAGAATTAATTAGGAATAGGTTATGTCTTTAACCTAAAAATCATATTCCTTATATATTTTATAGAGAGTAGTAGAGCCCGAGACGGAGCGAGTAAATCTGAAGCGCAGGGAGGCGCTCGTTCTTGCTGTGAGTTAATTGCATATTTATGATTTGCACGTAGAATTGCATTCATTTCATTCCATTAGTGTTTTATCATAATCATTCAATATAAATATGTGATTTATTATTGTTTAACATGTATGCATATAAATATAACTATACTTAGGTTACATACATACATACATATATATATATCTTTCATGTATAGTAGGCATATGGATATTGTGGTGCTATTAATGTTGTGATATGAATGTGATGTGCTAGATGGAGGATGGTTGTGGGACGAGCTACTTGGTGGGTGTCACCAGGCTATATGCACACAGGAGTCAGGTATGTATATTTGAAATTGATATTAAGGACGGGGCTTGCTCGGCTGTGGATCTCGGGCGCCGATCCTTTATTGTTTGTTATAACTGTGGCTTGCTCGGTTGTAGATCTCGAGCGACAGTTATAGCAAATATCTGGGGCTTGCTCGGTTGTGGATCTCGGGTGCCAGACAAATTTATTGGATTAAGAGAAATGATTTGGAATCAAGACAAATATTATTATTATGGGATCTTAGAGAGGAATTAGGAGTTCTACTTCAGTCCTCCTCCTTGTATGATGTGACTGTTGCATTCATTAGTGTGGCTGCGTGTATACTATATTATATTACTATATATATTATTACAGCGCGTGCTTGTGTATGGTTTAGGTTGCATTTCATAAATATGTTATTAATTCACTCAGTGAAGTTTGATTCCCCTCAATTTATTTTTCAGGATTCTTTTCAGACCTTTGTCAGATCTCTACGCCGGACTTCTTCTTTTCCGGCCATTTTATGCAAGTTTCCTGCTTAACTATTTGGATGTATTATTATCATTGTAGAAGCTGCAGTAGTAGCTTATTGTATTAGGATGTTATATTTATGGTTTTATCAGACATGTATCATTATAATGATGTTATGTTATATTATCTATGAATGATTTATATTTATGATGGATGATGATGGCCAATAAGGCCCCAGCTAGTATGCTGGTCATGTAATGTTATCAGATGGTATTTATGGATCATATATGTTTGTTGTCGCAGAATTATATTTATGTTGTGAAGCCAGAATATGTAATTCTGGTATATTATGTTGAGTTATGATATTTAACAGGTGTTAGGCTAGCCATCGGTTCCGGTAGCATATAGCTTTTCCGTTCCCTGGCGTCGGTTATGTATCTCGGGATTGGATCGTGACAATAATTGTAAAAATTAAAAGATTTAATTAAATTTATAATTTTATTTAAAGATTTGGATTTAGTCGAACATTGAGTTTTTTTTTATTAATTATATAACTATTCATTTTCTTTACAAATTCTAAAATCTATCATGTAGACTAGCTGGTGCTCTCTGTGTTGTGTGACTGTGCACATTTTATGAACTTTTAATAATAGTTATTAATATAACTAGCAGTGTACTCGCGCGATGCGCGGTTGTATTTTTTTAAAATTATTTGTGAGATATCTATTTAAATATGTGATTTTTAAAATTATAAAAATATAAGAAAATATGATAAGATATTATAAAATAGCCAATGTTTTTTAAAATTTTTATTCTTAAGAGAAAAGTGATGTGCTGAATTTTTTTCAAAAATAAAATAAAATTATAAAAAATGGCGTGTATCAACTTGTTAATATTTTGTGTATATATGTTTTTTTAACGTAATACATTATATATATTTTTTATTTTTAATATAAAATTAATTAATTTAATGATAATAATTTATAGTCACAAAAAAGCATTAACAAATTATAGTCATGGAAAATACTTTTTTTTTACATTTATAATATTTTAAAATATTTTATTTTTATTGTAATAATGTTTACAAAGTTGTTATTTGTATATGAAGGATTTTTTATTTAAATTCTTAAATCTTAATTTTTATATCTGTATTTTAATAAGTAATTTTATTATTGAAATGGAATTTAACAGGTTAATTGAAATAAATATTTATTTTAGTTTAATAGATCCATGATGTAGATATGGATGAAATGATTTATAATTATTCTAATATTGTAAATTTTAAAGTACAACCTTTTAAAGATATTATCGTATTGATTTAGTTTTTATTTTTAAATATTTCATATGCATTCTTATTATCGTATTGATTTAGTTTTTATTTTTAAATATTTCATATACATTCTTATTTCATATACATATCACTAATTTTATAAGAATAAATATACTCTTAATTTATAAACTAATTTGTAATATAAAGTATTTATAACAGTTTATGATACTTATTTTTGAATTTTGTTATCATTCATAACCAATAAAGAGTTTATTTTTTAATAACAAAAATTAAAACTAATAGTAAATTAAGCAAGAAGTTGGATCTATATGGAAATTCAATAAAATTTTATTAGCTGCCATGGAAAAAGCTAATTAATTAAGACTTGATCATAGTGGTAATCCAGTGATGTGGTATGGCAACATAAATAGCAAGAAATACAAAGAAGGTGGTCCGATGGAGAGGCTTGATAATTTGTTTGTTGCCTGTGCATTGAAAAAAATATACAATCAATAAAAATATATATAGAAGCCTATTTTTCCATGGTAAATAATTTATGTAGAGAGAAAAAAATACCAAATACCAGGATAGATAACTTA